>JAKCPI010017978.1:0-107116 GCA_023213315.1 Euborellia annulipes | reverse complement strand
CGCACACTACCCATTAGCCGGTATCTGGCAACCCGGTTCCAATTTTGAGAGTGAGAGACCTCTCTAATCCCCAAAAATCAGTCCCTCTCGTGATTCTCTCCTTCCTCCATCTCTCTCTCATTATAATCAGAATTCATGAGGATCAAATTTTTTTTTATTTGAGGGAAAAGCCTTAAATTACGGCATAAAAACCCTCGATTTCCCATTCCCTGATTGTTTACCCCTGGTGCATCGTGCACATAGGCGTGCACCAGCCCCAGTTCCGGTATCTGGCGCAAATGGCCATCATCTCGGTTTCCAATGTTTGGGAGTGAGAGGCCCTTTAGTTCTCTACTCCCAAAATAATCGGATTTTTCAACTCTCATTCCTGGATCTCTCTCTCTCTCTCTCTGCGAATCAAAAATTTAATTTTATAATAATTTTTATAATTTTTGATTTGAGAGATTTTATTAATTGGATTTAAATATTCAAAATTAGAGATTGAACCCAATGCTTTTCTATGGGTAAAATTCTATATTTTTGAGCCTCCCAATTTGGGAATTTAATATAATTTCAAATTTTTTTTTTTACTTTCTCGTATAGAGAAAGTTATGTAATCGTAAAAAAATTCGACTTCGAGATTTTGATGTTTCTCCACGTTTTAGACCTCCCTGAGTCCAAAAGGACCATTTTTGGCATTATGTCTGTGTGTGTGTGTGTGTGTGTGTGTGAAACACGATTGCTTAAAAACCAAAGCAGCTAGATCGATGAAATTTGGTATATGCTCCTTACACTAAAATTGTAGATTTCTATCAACTTTTGGAGTAAATACGTCACTTGAAAGTAGTACTTTACTTAAAAACTTTTTTCAAAATTTTGAAATTTTCAATTTTTTTGTTATATTATGATAAAATACTCTATTTTAAAAAGTTTTTATTCTTTGACATTTTTTCGAAAACTGAATAGTTTTTGAAATAATCACAGAAGAAATAGAAAATATTCATTAATTTTGATAAAAAATCAAAAACAAAATCATACAGGTGTCATTAAAAAAAAGGGTAAATATAAACAAATGAATTTGTGAAACAAATGAATTTGTTTATATTTACCCTTTTTTTAATGACACCTGTATGATTTTGTTTTTGATTTTTTATCAAAATTAATGAATATTTTCTATTTCTTCTGTGATTATTTCAAAAACTATTCAGTTTTCGAAAAAATGTCAAAGAATAAAAACTTTTTAAAATAGAGTATTTTATCATAATATAACAAAAAAAATTGAAAATTTCAAAATTTTTGAAAAAGTTTTTAAGTAAAGTACTACTTTCAGTGACGTATTTACTCCAAAAGTTGATAGAAATCTACAATTTTAGTGTAAGGAGCATATACCAAATTTCATCGATCTAGCTGCTTTGGTTTTTAAGCAATCGTGTTTACACACACCCCAGACGTAATTCCAAAAGAATATACGAGAAAGTCTCGGGGAAGTCAATCCCCATATTTTTTTTTTTAAGTAACAAAATCACCACGAGGTATTTTAAAATAAAAACTCTCAACATCAGATTTTTGATATGATCGCAATACTTTTTCGCTCTATATATTTCATATAAAATAGGGTAAGAGAAAGTAAAAATTATAATAAATGCTTTTATTAAAGTGAAACTTTAATTTAATGCACTCAAATTTTTCGGTCTTATATCAGCATGCCGCGTTAAAGCCGTGACGTCAAAGGCTTGTAGCGCCACGCTACAAGCCGTGAAGACAAAAATAGGAAAGTTGAAATTTAATATATATGACGAATTATAAAAAAATAATTGTGAGATTTAATTATTCAATTTTTAAATATAATTTTTAAAATAATTTAAAATGATTCAAATCTTCAAATATTGTTCTCAATTTTTAACATGCGTCTATTGATTTCCCATTTTCCAAATATTAAATTAAGATTAAAAACGCGATTTTAATACCCTTAATTGAATAATTTTCAATTAAACGCCTACGATCCGAAAAAAAGTTTCACTTGCATCGTGGTTTCATAAAAACACACAATGTTTTTTTTTATTATTGAGTAAGAATTCAAAATATATAAAGTGTAGGCCTCCTGTAGTGGAGGAATGTGTGGGAAAAGGGGCTGGAGTAGAAAAAGAAAATAATAATAATAATATTTTATTTGGTCAGATTACAATTTTTTTTTTTTTACATATATATACATTTATGGTATCGAGCCTTCGCCCTTAAACCATTTTCCTATTTATTTATACAATTTTTGACTTCCACTGTTTTTTTTTTTTCCATTTTGCACCTTTGGGAAAAATTTTTTTAAAAACCCAATGTCTTGGAAAAAAAAAAAAAAAAAAAAAAAAAATAAAAAGTGTTTTTATAAAAAGTGTAAATAATAATTTTAAATAAAAATACGTATAAGTTAAATCGATTCACTTCTTGGCTCCAGTGTTGGATTTTCGTGTACACGGATTCTGCTTTCGAACTTTTTGTATAGCTGGTTGATGTGTTCCGAGATGGATTCTATCCCAAGTCCAGTTCTTATTATATAATTGTTTATTCCTGGACATGAACGACGTGTATTTGGGCAAAATAGATTAATTCGGCTAATTTATATCTTAAGCCATTTACATTCCAATTAATTATGTTTATATTGATGATATTTGCCATTATTCAAAAATTTTTAACCCCTCCTCCAAGAGTATTGAGATACGCTCATTTGCGTTTTTGGCTTTAGCAACTGACTTTAAAACTGAAATTATTTTTATTATTATGCTCTTTAATCCAGAGCTAGAGAAAAGTGATATTAATTCCTTAATTGAATTTATAATGTTTCCATTATCTTTTTGTGTGTTTGCAGGATTTGTGGTTGGCGATCCCCATTGGGTTGGAGTTCTATCTGGTTGGGATTTACTTAATGGAGGAAAGTTTTCTCTATTTGTTATTAAGTTTGTTTCTTCCGTATTGTTTTTTGAATTTTCTCTATTTTTTTGGGTTAATTTTCCTGACTTTAATTGGTTTCTTTTTTCAATAGCTTCTATAACTACAGGGCAGTGTTTATCATTTGCGCAATGTGGTCCGCCACAGTTTCCACATTTTGTATTCGAATTTTTACATTCCCTTGTGTCGTGGTTTCTCCCACATTTCATGCAGCGTTCTGGACATGAGCATGTATTTGATCTATGGTTAAATTTTAAACATCGGAAGCATTGAATAAATTTTGTCCTATTTATATAGCGTGACCAATAGACAACTGTGTAGCACACCGTCCGGGTTTCAAAAATACTTTTTGGGTCGGTGCCTGGTGAAAAAAGACATACAAAGACAGGAATACTTTTTCCGTCTTTTCTCATTTGCACTACCTTTTGAATAGGCAGCCCTTTTATTTGAAGGTCTTCTAAGATATCATTAGAATCAACTCCTATGCTAGGCCCACGCAGTACCATTTTAACAAGATTTTGTCCTGGTAATGGATATGTATGAAAAGGAAGCTTTTCTTTGCTTAGAAACTCCTTTAACTTAGAGTGATCTCCTATAGATTTTGGTATAAGAATAGTATTATCTTTTGTGCATTTTATGTCAATACCATGACTTGTTATGCTGTTTGCATATTTAAACGTATTTACAGGATTGGCTAAGTGCTCATGTATAATTAGTGGTGGAGGTTTTCCGTTTTTATTTGATTTTGAATTTCGACTAGCATTACTTATCATGTCTAAACTTTCATCAATTTCTGATAGTGTTTCAAAGCTATTGTAAGTGGGTAAATTTACTAAATAATCGCTTTCTTTGTTATCTTTTGGGTATTCTTGGCTCTCTTCTATTAATATCTTGCGTCGCTTACCTTTGCGTTTTGGGATTTCCCACTTCTCGTTGTCGATAGGCAATTTTTGGGCCTCCGATGATGTAGATGGTATAGGATTTACCAATGTTGAGCTTTGGGTTGGCATTCTTGAAGAAACATTTCTGGTAGGGATCCTTGTTGATTTGAGAGCCACCGGCTCTTTGGTCGGTCTTCCCATTTTCCTTAGCGTGAATAGCTTGATTATTTAAATATACAAAACCTAATCGATTTCTAGAATATTTTAAACAGGAAAAGGCACAATTGACTTAATTTATAATATATAAAACATAAAATAGCGAGGAGCAGAAAATTTGAATGTTTACTAGTTTTCACGGCCACCTGGCAGTCAGTAGAAAAGAAAAATAATTTTGTTTTTGCCCCCCCCCCCCTCCCCAAGCAAATTGTTATTTTGTTCAAAGCTCTCCCGGATATCCGCTCTTGATTCAAGGTTTTATTTAAAGGCGAAAAATAAAAAAAAAAAACAAAAGAAGGAAAAAGTTTTAACGAGTTGGGAGAAAAAGTTTTACTTTTAACGTCAATTTCCATATGGTTAAATGGATAAAGGTGGAGAAAAAATAATTATGATTACTCAAGCCAATCAAAAAGCTTGTTTTGTAAAAAAAAAAAATTCTCAAGTTTTTTGAAAGGAGATTGAAAACGACTAGCCATCTTCAGTATAAATTTGTTAATTTTTCCACTGAAGATGGCACTCGTTAAATGATCTTTGGCGTCTCTAATATTGATTACATATAAGAAGGAGATATTACATGTCAATTTGTTTATTTATTTTTTTTTTTTCTTTTTTGTGAAAAGTATAAATTATTTTTAAACATATTATTAAGATCTCATGTTATAATAAAAACAAAATAATAATAATAAATAATAATAAATGTAAACATTTTCAAATCATTTTTTTTACAAAACGATTTTGGAAAATGTAATTTGAATAAAACATTTTATGAAAGTGAATTTTTTTTTAATAAATCCTTTTTTTTATTCCTTCTAGTATGTATTGATAGTACGTCTACTTACGTCTATTTCAGGAAAATTTTTTTTAAAGTGAAACTTTTATTTTATCCCCTCGCTCTTCTATCAGCATGTCGCGTTACAAGCCGTGACGTCAAAGGCCATGACGTCACAAGCCGTGACGATAAAAATAGGAAAGTTGAAATTTTATATATATGACGAATTATACAAAAATAATTGTGAGATTTTAATTATTCAATTTTTAAATTGATAAAATATAATTTTTAAAATAATTTAAAATGATTCAAATCTTCAAATATTGTTCTCAGTTTTTAACATGCGTCAATTGATTTCCCATTTTCCAATTATTAAGTTAAGATTAAAAACGTGATTTTAATACCCTTAATTGAATAAATTTCTGGAAATTTTTAGTTAAACGCCTACGATCCGAAAAAAAGTTTCACTTGCATCGTGCTTTCATAAAACCACACAATGATTTTTTTTTTTAGAAATTTTCGCGTTAAACGCAAGAGACGGAGCCTCATCTTTCATTAAACTCAGACACCTCTTTAAGACAATTAATATAAATCTCTTAAAAAGAAATACACTTCATTTATCTTAAAAAAAAAAAAATAATAACATTGTATTTGTTAAAATATAATAATACTAGCCGCGGCGCCCGCCTTCGGCGGGCTTCGCGTCTAGACAGGGGGCTACGCCCCTGGACCCCCACCAGCCGCCTGCGGTGGACCCTCGCCTTTCTTAATTATAAAAAGAAAATTATTATTACTAACATCTAAGTATTCCAGTCCAGTGCCTGCTTGAGGATTTGTTTACCTTCATAGAATACACAACTGTAAAGAATACTTAAATATTTCTCTATACATTTCCTATGGGAGAATTCGTAACTTTAAGAATTAATAACTCAAAAAGTTATAGGAATTTTGGGACCTGAGTATTTTTCCGGGACTCTCCATAACGTCCTCTATAAGACTGCAAAATTTCGTTTCAAAATTCAAACGGGAAGTTGGTCAAACAGAGCGTGATAGACGGACAGGCGGACGGACAGACAGACGGACACTCCGCAATTATTATATATAGATAATTGTTTTCTAATAGGATATGAGGAATTTTTTTTTTGAGCCTCCCCATTTGGGAATTTGAGCCCGAAGTTGAGAGTTCTGAAAAAAATATTCGAGACCTTAAATGGGGATGCTCAAAAAATTCCTGAAAATTCAATATTTTACCATTTGAATGCATTGGGTGTTATTTCTCCTTATGAAAAGTTATAATAATAAAATATGAAGTAAAAAATAGATATATAATTATGTTTTATTCCTTCCCACCCCCCTGAAATGCTGACGTCGTCCCCTAAATCCGTTTAACGCAAATTTCTAAAAAAAAAAAAATTTTTTGAGAATTATTTATTTTTGTGGATACAACTTGCTCTAAATAAAAGTCAGATCATGTCTCATATTTCCAATCCAAAAGTCTTTCATAAATAATATGGCCAACCCATATAGTATTTAATATATATTCCGTTTGTCCATTTTTTTTTTATGCGAATTCCGTTTGACTTACAGACTCAACTTCTAAGAGAACTATGATTGATTGATTAATACGTAAACTAGGCCCCTAAAGATAAAATACACTCTTGAGAGGTCCGTCCCTTTTGATAGAGCGGTGTCGTGAGCACTACATGAATAATTTAATTGACTCCCCCCCCCCCCCCACCCACGTCCCTTAAAAGGCGGCCAAGTTCAACTTCAAAAGGGATTGGATACTTTTAAAGTAAGTATCTCAATACATTTTTAATCTCTTCACTCTACACACACAAACACAAACACACACACACACACACACAAAATAAATAAAAGACGAATTAACCAACTTCTAATTTCGATATAGAGTCATTTCATTTCAAATCAACACAGGCCCCAACCCGACCATCTCTAATTTTAATGAAATTTGGTGTGTTCATTGTACATGACGAGAGAATGAAAAATGCCAAATTACAGAATTGTAGCACAAGTAGAACAAAAGTTATGGCCCCCCAAAATTTGAAAAATTTCAAAAACTTTGCAGACAAAAACTGCTGTAACTTCTGTTCTAATAAAGATAGAACTATGAAACAAGTATTTTTGGAAAGGTCTTGAAACAAGCTTTAAAATGCTGTGCAACATGATCACATTCCAACCATGAAAATAATTAAGGTCATTGACTTTAATCTTTGACCTTGAATATCTCAAAACATGTCATCTCCAAAATTGATGAAAAAAATATATATGCTTCCTCATTTTACTATAAACAACATATTAAAATTTCATTTTGGGACCACATTGGGATTAGGAGATAAAAATTAATATGTAAAGCTATCTGATGCAAATACAAAGCATATATTGAGTGCAAAAGAATTACATAAAATATTAACCAATCACAGTTAAGCTGAAAATCTGAATAGGTCATAGGCGTCGGACGTGGGGGGAGATGGGGGAGCAGAGGGCATCCCCCCCCTCCGGGATTATCCAGGGGAGGAAGCCAAAATCTTATATATCTGGTAGTTGGTTAGCCTATATTACGCAGGGCAACAAAAAGAAATTTTGTTGCACATCATTTTAAAGCTTGTCTCAAGACCTTTCCAAAAATACTTGTTTCATAGATCTATCTTTATTAGAACAGAAGTTTTTGTCTGCATAGTTTTTGAAATTTTTCAAATTTTGGGGGGCCATAACTTTTGTTCTACTTGTGCTAGAATTCTGTAATTTGGCATTTATCGTTCTCTCGTCATGTACAATAAACACACCAAATTTCATTAAAATCGGAGATGGTCGGGTTGGGAGCCTGTGTTGATTTGAAATGAAATGACTCTATACGAGTGCAGGTCAATAAGTCCGTGACTTTGAATTTCCCGCCTCTTAACTGAAATGGCAACACTGCTCCTGTCAGCTGACTCCTGTCGAAATTTGAACCAGCTGGGTCTTTTCATTTTTGTTTGACATCCATTAATAGCAGACTACCTCGTGATTTGAGAAGAAAATGGAAAAGTGAATTTTCAGTTTCCATGGCAATTGGGATACGAATTGCTCCCTCATCCGCCCTATTCTCCGGATTTAGCCCCGAGTGACAAAAAAATTGGAGAAACGTTTGACAAAGTGTATAGAGCTCAAAGGAGACTAAAAATAAAATAAATTTTTTATCCAAAAACCTGTGTTTTATTCAAAAAGTCACGGACTTATTGACCTGCCCTCGTATTTTGACCCAGATACTTTGGAATATTGCAGAAACATTGCGAATCATCATATTGGCAATATTGCTGCAATATTACTTCATTATTCCAAGCTGTCTGGGGAAGAAGTAATTTATTTATGATATTTTATATTAATTACTAACGGTTAAAGTGAGATTGACAGTGAAAAACGAACTCTTCATCAGCCATGCCATGAATTTTTATGTTAAAGGACCACGGGCATAAAATCGACCCAAACGTGATCTGCTCAATATGCAATCAGAGGAGAGAGGAGATAATCTTGCCACATTTATCGCGGTATAAGGGGAAAACTACTTAACCCCTGTTGTGGCTGAGAAAGGGCCATCTGTTCATACTAGCACTAGCAAAATAAAAAATAAAAACGATGATGATGACGTCAAACAAATGATGACGTACTCCATATGAAAGATTTTCCATACATCCACGTGATTTCGAATTAAAAAAATATATTAAGGCGTAATAGGAGCGAAGGTGTTACACATGTTTTTCCCGATAAGATGGCGTTGTGTGTCATAAAAAGTATGCCCAAAAAATCAAGTAATTCATAAATTTGCCAAGAGATGTCAGCATGGTAGCTAATAATATTTAATGCATTTGGTTGAGTTTCATTGATCTTTTAACAATAAATACTTTATAAATGTTATTATATATTATGTATCTTTTATAAAAGCATAAAAATATATAAATATAGGCCAGATATAGTCTGATAGTATATCGGCTGTTAGACTAGCCTGCCATCTATTGCAAGAATGCTGAACTAATTTGACAGTTGGTTTTTAAATAAATCGTCTAAGCTTATTTTAAAAATGGATTAATTAATATGTGATTAATAATAACAATAAATTCATTTTTAAATTTAAAAAAAATTAAAGATTATTGGGACTGATTGTTTTTTTTTGTATTTGCTTGATAACAAAAAAATTAATTACGATAATTTTTTTAATAAGTCTTTAAAAAAAATTATAACTCGATGTCCCAATAATCTCTTATGAAAATTGATTTTGTCGTTCAATACGGGATGCAAACTACCAAAAGGGCTTTTTGTAAAGACATCATTAAATAATAGAAAACAAATAATGCGTTTTACCCGTCTATCGATTTATGTATTTTAAGTTTGCCCCACATTGTTTTTTGGTTTGTATCGATTGGCCGAGACGACCAGAGAGGGAGGAAGGGAGGCACACGTGTCGCTTCTCAGCCTCCTGCCATTTGGACCGCCTTTAATCCCTGACAAAGACCTTTTTCTTTCTATTTTGTTTGGCCAACTCTCATTAAATAAAGTCCTTAAAGAAAAATAAAAGCTTAAGTTTATAATTTTATTTAACATAAAAAAAAAAAATTTAATGTAAACGAACATTAAAACAACAAGTAGTAATTTAAGCCTATTAAAAAATGTATATAATAATAAAAAAATATACTGTATAATTTTACTAAACTATTAATTTTTTTTTTTTTTTTACTTTACCAACAAATTAACTTTGTTAATGTAGAAGTTGTAATCACAAAAACAAAATTGAAAAATACTCTTATTATTACTTTTTCTACAAAAATAAATATCTTTGATAGAATAATAATAATAATGTAGGCGAAATTATTTGAAATGAACAATATAGAAAAAATCCGGTGTGACTGGCGCACAGCACACAACTTTCTCTTACCTTCGGTAATCGAAAGTTGTGTACTGTGCTTGTCACACCAGATTTTTTGTGTCGACATATATTTAGTTCCCGGCAGTACGAAACATTTGAATTCACAAGGGGAGTGCATAGCCTTGATAACACCGATTTGAACGAAAATTTTTTTTATGTGTAGTACTTGATGAAAAACGAATTCTGTTAAAGCGAGAGAACGCGCTTCTCAACGGTTCGTCTAAAAAAAAATGTTAAAGATTTTGCCTTCATGCCTTAAGCCGTTACTAACAATAACATTTACAAAGGTCACGGTGGCTAGGTCGGTAAGGCGCATTCTTTGTAAACAAAAATCCTGAGTTCGAATCTCTTTCCTTGTGCAACTATTTTTTTTTTTTTTTTTTTGTGTAATTTATTTATTTTTTTTGTTTCAGAATATTTTTTAATATTAATAAATAAATAAAAAGATTTTTTTAATTATTGGCATTTAATTTTCAACATGTTCCATATATTTAAAGAAAATTCGAATGCTTTCTGTCAAAAATATAATATAAGGAAATATTTAATATTATACTAGAAATATATTACTATTAATTGGATACAAATAAATTTATAATAATATTTATGTTTTAAACAGTTGGGTCGTTCATTTTCCGAACTTTGAACATGCTACGACAATATTTTTTTATGTGTCCAATTAATAGTAATATATTTCTAGTATAATATTAAATATTTCCTTATATTATATTTTTGACAGAAAGCATTCGAATTTTCTTTAAATATATGGAACATGTTGAAAATTAAATGCCAATAATTAAAAAAATCTTTTTATTTATTTATTAATATTAAAAAATATTCTGAAACAAAAAAAAAAATAAATAAATTACACAAAAAAAAAAAAAAATAGTTGCACAAGGAGAGAGATCGAACTCAGGATTTTTGTTTACAAAGAATGCGCCCTACCGACCTAGCCACCGTGACCTTTGTAAATGTTATTGTTAGTAACGGCTTAAGGCATGAAGGCAAAATCTTTAACATTTTTTTTAGGCGAACCGTTGAGAAGCGCGTTCTCTCGCTTTAGCAGAATTCGTTTTTCATCAAATACTACACATAAAAAAATTTTCGTTCAAATCGGTGTTATCAAGGCTATGCACTCCCCTTGTCAGATGTAAAATTTATAAGTGTGGGAAAATATTTATATTTTGTTACCATGGCAACCATTTCTCCTATCTTTTCTATGGAGTACAAGAGTAAAGTGGTCTTCAGAAGATTTCAATGGCAAAATGAGAATATACATTTGAAAGAGCATCTAAAAAATAATTGATTTTTGAATTTTTAAAAAAATCGTTAGAGCGAATTTTGAGAAAATCGAAAAAAACTGAAAAAAGTGCATCAGTAAAGTGCTAGTACTCTTTGGCCGATTTTGATTAAAAGCTTATTTTTCCGGTCCCGGGGGGTGTTTAACTTAAATATAAAATTTCAACCTCATAGCTCAATTCCTTCATGCTTAAAATTGAACACACACACACACACACACACACACACACACACACCCACACACCCACAGACAGACCATGTCGCGAAAACAACTTTTTTGGATTCAGGGGACCTCAAAACGTGAAGATCCATTAAAATCTCGACATCGAATTTTTGACATGAATCCAATAATATATATTACATATACAGTATACATAGGTAAGAGAAAGTAAAATTAGGCAACCAAGTTTCAAAACTTCCCCGTCATATAACTATCTAATTAAGAGCGGGAAAGTTTTGCAACTTCGTTGCCTATTGATATATTCTATGAAATAATGAAGTATGAAATCTTAAAAAGCAATTTTTTTTTTTTTTTGACGAATAATTTCTGAACGGATTGCCATAAAATTCGCTCCATGTCTAGAGGCTGTTGTCCTAATTTATTAATGCTGAGTTTCAAAAGATTTGGGTTCAGAGGAAGCTGAGAAAACCGTGGTTCGAGATAATAAGTTACCGCTCCTTGTGGTCCGATTCACTTCTTGTTTTAATAATTTCTTAGGCTCACTTAAGACTACAAATTTGGCAAACCTCATCGTAATCCGATGAATACTTTCAGAGATATAAGCAAAAAAAAAAAAAAACACGTCATATACACACACACGGACATTAAATTTTTTTTTTTGCATTTCTGGGGTCATTATGACCTGAAATGTAAAAATATATATATAAAAAAAATAAGAGGTTTAGATTTTTTTACTGTACGTTTAAAATATAAGTAATTTAAAAATTTTAATAATTAAATCTCATTAATAAATAAGAAATTACATATACAATATTTAAGATATTATATATGCATCGCGTATGTAAGCGGCGGAAGTAAAAATTTATATAACTAGTCGCGCCGGGGGGCTTCGCGCCTAGCCGGGGGCTTCACCCCCCTGGACCCAGGCAGACGGACAAACAGACATTAGCGAATTATATATATATAGATTAAATATTTATTAATTCATATACCCGAAAAAAGTAAGAGTGTGCAGCCGGGATCCACCAATTTATACTCTGTGTGCCCTTATCACTAGACCACAGCACGGCATTCGGGTATATGAATTCACTCAGAAAGCAATTTTGGTTATCAGGAGAAATGGACCTTTCTGACTGAAATCATATACCCGAATGCCGTGCTGTGGTCTAGTGATAAGGGGCACACAGAGTATAAATTGGTGGATCCGTGGTTCAACTCCCGGCTGCACACTCTTACTTTTTTCGGGTATATGAATTAATAAATATTTAATTATATAATTAAATCTCAATTATTATTCGATAATTAATTGGCTAGTATAAATTATTTTTTTTTTTTCAGATATAAAAGTAGAGTAGAAAGGAATATCATTTTCAAGTACGTACTCTCTAAAAACAAATTAGTAAAAAAACTACTAATTCATAGTGTATAGTCACTTTTTTAAGATGTGCAAAGTAGACCACCCGTAAATAGTGGATATCCACTTTTTCAATTAGTAAAAATTATTAATATGAAAAATTCACTAATTGAAAAAGTGAATTTTAAAAAAATAATGACCAAAAAAAGAAACTTTTAAGATATATGAAATTAGGTGCGATGACACCGGGACCTTAACTTGTGTTTACTGACTCGAGTTCTAGCCGAACCCACTTAAACTTGACTTACTCTTACTTCTCTGTTATTTGGTATATAAGCTGATATGTCGCTGATGTTAACAATGCTTTTTACTTGAATGTTACTATATTCCTTCCCAGCAATTTATTTCTAAATAAACTTAATAAAACTAATTATCGTTATATCAAGAAATATATTTACTAAATTTTAAGTAAAAATATTTCTTAATTGACGATTTAAAAAATAATATTTTATTAATTTAAAAAAATTTGGAATTTGACTTAACATACATTTCCTGTAATTTTTAACAAAAAATACAAGTTATCTCAATATTATTATTTATTTGTATTATTATTACTTAAATAAAGCCTTATATTGCCAAAAATGTCTTTATTAAGGAACCGATCAAACAGCTGGTCGGCCATGTTGGCTTCTCAGACAGCCGGAATTGAATGAACTACTTTTTGAATTAGTAAAAAATAACTAATCTAAAAGTAACCAACAATAAATTTACTAAATATATTAGTAGATTCTACTCAAAATGACTAAATTTGATGTAATTTTCTTACCTACTGTTTGAATAAGTAAAAATTCTACTAATTCGTTTTAAGAGAGTTACTTTTTTCGGGTATATGAATTAATAAATATTTAATTATATAATTAAATCTCAATTGAATAATAGGCTGGGATGAGTAGAGTAAGGGGGTTGGAGAATGATAACCAGCAATTTTATAGCTCCACCTGACGTCCTTTTATTTGGCAGATATTTCGATGCGTAAGACACACATCATCTTCAGTGCCGCGAGGATATAGTAGGTGGGCTTTGTCTGTTAATATCAAATGCCTTAGGGGCGTTAAACATAGTGGTGAGGGTGCCTTCTCTAAGCTGATGACCGCTCTGTGTCCAAAGCAGAATTGATGCAATTCTGCTTTGGACACAGAGCGGTCATCAGCTTAGAGAAGGCACCTCACCACTATGTTTAACGCCCCTAAGGCATTTGATATTAATAGACAAAGCCCACCTACTATATCCTCGCGGCACTGAAGATGATGTGTCTTACGCATCGAAATATCTGCCAAATAAAGGACGTCAGGTGGAGCTATAAAATTGCTGGTTATCATTCTCCAACCCCCTTAAATCTCAATTATTATTCGATAATTAATTGGCTAGTATAAATTATTTTTTTTCAGATATAAAAGTAGAGTAGAAAGGAATATCATTTTCAAGTACGTATATTTTTGAAAATAAATTATAGAAAAGGAAAAAGAAAAAAAAAATCCCAAGTCATGAAAAGGAGAGAGATGATTCCATTTGGTTATATTGAAGGAGAAAGAGAAGGCAGGCAGACAATAGAAAGGATGAAGAATGGCAAAGCCACAGATCCGGATAATATACCTAATATTGAAACCCTTGGAAAAGTCGAAAGGGGAATCTACTAAGCAAGTATACATTTTGTGAAGGACCTATTTAGCTACGGTAACTATTGAATTTCAGATAAACGAAAAGGTAAAGTACAATGAACAATTTTTATTTTCTCTTATCTATATATATATGCGGATATATACTAGACACAAAAAATCTGGTGTGACAAGCACAGAACCCAAGTTTCAATTACCGAGGGTTGTGTGCTCTGCGATCATTCACACCAGGTTTTTTAAAGAACTTTTATTTGATCGCCTCAAATTTTTTCGTTCCTCTATCAGCATGTCGCGTTACAAGCCGTGACGTCAAAGGCCCTGACGCTACGTGTTATGACGTCACAAGCCATGAGGAAAATTGAAATTTAATATATATGACGAATTATAAAAAAATAATTGTGAGATTTAATTTTTCAATTTTTAAATTGATAAAATATAATTTTTAAAATAATTTAAAATGATTCAAATACTAAATAAATATTATTCTCAGTTTTTAACATGCGTCTTTTGATTTCTCATTTTCCAATTATTAAGTTAAAATTAAAAACGCGATTTTAATACCCTTAATTGAATAATTTTCAGTTCAACGCCTACGATCCGAAAAAAAAAGTTTCACTTGCATCGTGATTTCATAAAACCACACAATGATTTTTTTTTTATTTCCATTATTCAGAATATTTGACTTAATACTATCATTCTAGATAATTATTAACCCTTACTTCAATCTCATCATCAGTTAAACTCTTGCTATAGATAATAAATTTTCTGACTCTGTTTTTTTCTTCTTCTTTTTGTGTGCACTTGTAAGACATTAATTTAATAAATGATGGAAACAAACATAAAATAATAAATCATTTTCTGTTAATTGTAAATGGAAAGAGAAAGTGAGTTTGAATCATTAATAATTCAGTGAAAAAGAAAAAAAAACTGAGATAATAAATACTTCCAAGGCAGATAGAGAAAGAGAGATTGGGGGAAATAATAATCACAGAAAAAATCCTTTTAAAATTTCAAAAATGCATTTAAGGGGCTACGGGAGCGAAGCGAAGTGGTTACGCATGTTTTTCCCGCTAAGATGGCGTAGTGTGTCATTAAAAGTATGCCCAAATAATCAAGTAATTCAAAAATTTGCCAAGAGATGTCAGAATGGTAGCTAATAATATTTAATGCATTTGTTTGATTTTCATTGATCTTTTAACAATAAATACTTTATAAATGTTATTATATATTATGTATCTTTTATAAAAGCATAAAAATATATAAATATAGGCTATTAGGGAATCGTCTGTTAGATTAGCCTGCCATCTATTGCAAGAATGCTGAACTAATTTGACAGTTGATTTTTAAATAAATCATCTAAGCTTATTTTTTTCTTAATTAATATGTGATTAATAATAAAAATAAATTCATTTTTAAATTTAAAAAAAAATTAAAGATTATTGGGACAGATTGTTTTTTTGTATTTGCTTGATAACAAAAAAATTAATTACGATAATTTTTAAATAAATCATTAAAAACATTATAGCTCGATGTCCCAATAATCTCATTTAAAAAATAACCGCATTGAAAAATTCCTTATAATAATCTAGTTTTTTATTTTAAAGTACGTTTAGACGTCGCTCCTGAATCCCCTTAATATTAAATCCTTATCATTTGGTATATTGATTTTATTTTTTTCTTAAGCCCAGTTGCTTCCCTTCTAATTAACTAGTTCTCTCTCGGATAAGCTCCCTTTTGAGTCCTTTCACATCTAGTTAAGCAAATTCATATGATTAAATAAGAGCCCAGTTCGTAGTTAGTAAGCTAAGACCCAAAGTTCGGTATAAGGAGTGAAATTAGCAACACAAGCCTTGTTTTAATTTAAATTAAATTTTTATAAATTTTTGTTAAAAAAATTAATGAAATATTTTAATTTTTTAATAATTTTTATAAATGATGCCTTTATTATGTTGCTAAATTCACAAACTTTTCTCAGATAGCTAATTAATATGTGAAAAAACTAATTTTTTTTTTAACTCATAGGTTCAAGCGTGTTTTTGTTTACTATATCGATAATTTGCTATCGGTCGGATAAGTTTGCTAGTTGACTAGAAGTGAAGCAGCCGGCTTCAGGTGGCCCGGTTTTTATTATAATTGTATATAAGCAAGACCAAGCAGTGTCGAACCTTGGAGAGGACACCTTAGCGCTAAAAGCTCTCCTTAAATATGATTTAACCCTCAATTCTATTTAAAATCAATATAAACAGCATTTAACAATTTCTTTTACGTTATTGGCTGTTGTTGTTGATTATTATAATCAAAGTGAGTGGTTGGTTCACTTGTGGTTTGACTTCAACGCCGTTATGACACGCACACACAGATAGATCCCTTCCGTTACTTGTCAAAGTACATTATAAAAATATACATTAAATAAAAATGGCAAGTGAATGGAAGTTCGGGGGAATGCTTGCTAATGGGATTAACTCGAGGGATTGTGGAGGGATCTTGGAAGGAGAGAATAGGGCTGGACGGTAATGGATTTTCATTACCGACCTCGATAATGAAAAAAAAACCGGTTTTTCTCGAAAGTCGGTAAAAATTTTTTACCGCCCGCGGGACCAAAGTTTGCCGCCGCGGAACATTTTTTTTTTGCCGGAACCAAAATTTTTCCCAGGCCGAAAAAATATTTTACCCTTTTTTTTAGAGAGCCAATTTTTTGCCGAAACATTTTTTCCCCCCGCCCAGAACCAAAATTTTTCCCCGGCCGAAAAAGGTATTTTACCTTTTTTTTAGAGAGCCAATTTTTGCCGAAACATTTTTTTCCCCCGCGGAATGCCAATTTTTTGCCGAAACATTTTTTCCCCTCGCGAAATCGGAAATTTTTTCCCCGGCCGGAAAAATATTTTACCTTTTTTTTAGAGAGCCAATTTTTGCCGAAACATTTTTTCCCCGCGGAATGCCAATTTTTTGCCGAAGCATTTTTTCCCCTCCGCGAAACCAAAATTTTCTCCGGCCGGAAAAATATTTTACCTTTTTAAGAGAGCCAATTTAAATTTTTTACCGTCCGTAAAAATTTTTACCGACTTTCGAAAAAAAACCGGTTTTATCAAAATAGAGGGTTCGTTACCGCGTTTTCGGTAAAAAATTTTTACCGGTTTTTACCGGTAAACCGGTTTACCGTCCCAGCCCTAGGAGAGAAGCTTTTGCTAATTAAAACACACTTCTTATTTTAGCATACATATGTATGTATTAGGGTTTACTAAAATTGAGAAATCTTCTCATACAAAATTTTGAAAAGCAAATTAATTTCTTGTAAATATCATTGAAGTTTTTAATTTATTCAGGGCCCTCGGGGCTTGGTGTAGGGTTTAGCGTGCTAACCTCGTATACCAAAAGTCGCGGGTTCGGACCCCAGGCAGTCCGAGGATTTTATTTAAGCCATTTGGATACCAAATGGATTAAATAGAATGCCTGGACCCTTAATATGTATATTAATCAATAACGGATATCGTAAATGTCTTATAAGGCCTGAGTTGCCGAAAAGACAGTGTGAATGTGAATGTGAGTGTGAATGAGAAAAAAGTGTGAGTGTTTCAAAAAAAAAATAAATAATTAAGTCTTTAATAAGGTGGGCCGAAAAAAACTCATTTTTTGCTCTCACTGTACGTAGTACTAAGGGGAGAACTTAAGCAGAGATTCCGGTGACCGTCTGTTACGGCCTGAAAACTAAAGATCGTAGAAAAATAATAATTACATATACGTATTCTGCATAAAAAACTGGTTCAGGAAAAAAAAAACGTTTTGGTCCCTAGCACTACTAGATTATTAAATAGCCTATTTAAAATATTTTAATTTGTTCCATTTGTTTACATTTTAATTTTTTGTTTACATTCTTCAGAATTTAAACTAATGTAAGCCATTTACTTTCTCTTACCTCTATATATATTAATATATAAGAGAGAGAAAGTATTGAATTCATGTCAAAAATTCGATGTCGAGATTGTGATAGATATTCAAGTTTTTTAGGTCCCTGAATCCAAAAAAGTGGTTTTTGCGACATGGTCTGTCTGTCTGTGTGTCTGGGTTCAATTTAAAGCATGAATGAATTGAGCTAGGAGGTTGAAATTTTATATTTACGTTAAGTACCCCCCTGGCACGTGACACGAAGTTTTTAATCAAAATCGGCCAAAGAGTACTAGTACTTTACTGATGTACTTTTTCAGTTTTTTTTTTTTTTTCGATTTTCTCGAAATTCGCTCCAACGATTTTGATTAAAATTCAAAAATCAAATATTTTTAGATGCTCTTTAAAATGTATATTCTCATTTTGACATTGAAATCTTTTGAAGACTACTTTACTCTTCACTTCATAGGGAAGATAGGAGAAATGGTTGCCATGGTAACAAAATATAAATATTTTCCCATACTTATAAATTTTACATCTGAATTCAAATGTTCCGTACTGTCGGGAACTAAATATATGTCGACACAAAAAATCAGGGTGTGACAAGCACAGAACACAACTTTTGATTACCGAAGGTAAGAGAAAGTTGTCTGCTGTGCGCCAGTCACACCAGATTTTTTGTAAACAAATTTGAATATGCTCTTTGAAGCCTGAAGATGGCAGGGTGAAACGTTCTGAATAAAGAGTGTTTAATCATTAAATAGAGACTCAATTATTGGCTGCATCCTCTTCTCCAATCAACATAGGAGCTACAGCCACGATCTACTATTCAATTATAAGAATACGATATATGAACCCTGTTAAGCAATAGTGTGTCAAGCGCCACCTACCGAGTTTTGAGAAAATTAACATTAAAGTTTTTTTGTCTTTATTGGATTATATGTAACTAGCCGCGCCCCCTGGACCCCCCGCCAGCTGGCTCGGGCCGCCTGCGGCGGACCCTCGCCTTTCTTGATGAGAAACTGCGTGGCTTCTATCCAGGGGGGGGCTACGCCCCCTGACCCCGTCAGCTGGCTCGGGCCGCCTGCGGCTGACCCTCGCCTTTTCTTAATTATGAAAAGAAAATTGTTATTACTAACAACTAAGTATTCCAATCCAGTGCCTGCTTGAGGATTTGTTTACCTTCATAGAATACACATCTGCAAAGAATACCTAAATATTTCTCTATACATTTCCTATGGGAAAAATCGTAACTTTCAAGAATTAATAACTCGAAAAGTTATAGGAATTTCGGGACCCGAGTATTTTTCCGGTTATTAATTCAGATCTTTGTCGGATATCTAATGCCCCGAGACCCATTTAAAGAGACTGTTGATGGATTAATGTAATTTAATATTATTATTGTTGATAATTTTTTGATATTTAATTACATGTTTTTCTATTTTAATTATATTATTATTATTTTAATTTATATAATTCATTTATTTTTAAATATAATATTTATATTAAAAAAAAACAGAAGAATTATAAATTATATAAAATGCAAATGGAATATCTATTTTCCTTCTAACTTTTCATTATTTCAAAAGAATTTTTCCTCAGGCTGAAACCCCGTCTTTGAGAAGTTGATCAAATAGGTGCGCGAGATTTTAGGTCGCACAGACAGACACACAGCTATTATATACGTAGCCTATGCATTATATGACTAGTTACTTACTTAACTTTACTAAAAGGATGAATAATAAAAATTCCTTTATTTAATAAATTCATTTGTCTTCGTTTTTCATTATTTAAAGCTAAAATACTCTTGAAATATTCTTTGTGCCATTTATTGCCTTCCCATACCAATAATTTGCGTTTGATTTGGAAGGTGAATTTCTCCCAAATAGAAGCATTTATTGGGATAGTTGGTCCAAGTTCAGCAGCATCCTTTTCTTTCATTCTACATTCATGAATCAAACCCATCTTTAAATTAGAAAGAGTAATTAAATAAATATCGATTGTTGAACAGTAATTTCTTCAAGGGGGGCCTCTTGGATCATTTCACCGCCACCTGGAACTGATTCAATCTCAGATGTAGCAATGAAAAGAAAATCCTGTTCGGAATTGTTCAGTTGAAAAAAGATAAGAATGTCCATTGAGAAGAGATAAACAAAGGATCATTTAAAATATTCCTTCAAGTGATTAAATATGAATAAAAACAAGAAAATTTGAAAATATATTTTATTTTAAACAAACTAACTGTACATCATATTTATTTTATTTTTTCTATTATATAAATTATGACTTAGATTCTAAACAAAGAAAAAAAAATTAACATATGCCCTTCATAAATTAACTAGATCTTTTTTCCCATAAAATCTATGGCAATAAAACAGAAAAATTCATCCATTTAAAAACTAGATAAATATATAAAATGAGTATATTTTAATAATAAGGCAAATAAAAGCAGTAATAGCATATATGGTAGAAATACATCAAAGGATAAATTTATTTTTTAATATAATACACTTTTATCGTAGGCGGATTTTACTACAATAAAAATAAAAATTATATTTCATTTTAATAACAAATAGTTTTGTTCGGATGATAAGTGCTTCAACTAATATTATTACTTGCCCCGTCCTCTCGACGGCTCTGATTCCAAGTTTTTTTTTTTTTTTTAAGTCATTTCGGCTGCAGAGGCCATTTGACTTATATAAATATTTATTATTTATTTAGATTCATGTATCGATGGCTTCCGGCGGGCGTTCACTGGTCTTGTTTTTCGGGGACCACCTATCCCGATTTTCTACTACTTGGCGTTGCTTAACAGCATTGATCTTGGTGGCTGTTGTTCCTTCTTCTTGCCAGCCCCGCCGGCCATTTCAAGTTTTTAAATCTGCCTCTGCTTTTATCATTTCTTAAATTAATTTAAGTATCCTCTGGAAAAAAAAAATTTAAAACAATTTTGCCCTATTTATTTGGTTTACTTTAAATTTTTCCCTCAAGGTTGTCACTATCAGGATTTATAACTTTAAAAGAAGAATTATTACTATGATAAAAAATTTAATAATCTAATATTTTAAATATTAGATGATTGCATAAGTTGGTGGCCGATTTTGTAATTTTGTATAACTCTGCTATATGTACTGAAAAAGATTTTCTTTCTCTTTGACCTCAAGTATCAAGTATGGAACGAAAAAGTGAATTATGCGACATGTAAACTAACAATAAACAGATTTTTTTGGATATACTTGCCATGAGAAGTAGATTTAATACAATAATGTACAATGCAATAGTTTGGAAAAAGCAGCAGTAGGTGCAAGAGCTGATCTGCATCTAAAGCATGCTTTGTTTTTGGGGAGATTTCACAGGGAAATAATTCATTAAGACGAGACAAAACAATCACGGCATACAAATCAGGGGCGGATTAAAGGGGGGGGGGCGATCGCCCCCCCCCCCGAGAAGAAATTCACAATATTATAAAAACTAGTAATCTAAAGAAATTATGATTTCCGCTCTTTAATTTCAATTGAATTTGTTACCAATCAATTTAAATAAATAGGAAAGGGGTCTAAATGGCCATAGATGCCCACAAAGTCCTTAAATAAAAAAAAAATAAAAAATAAAAAACCGCCCCCCCCCCCGACAAAATTGCATTAATCCGCCACTGAAACAAATATTATAAGCATTTCACTCGATTAGATGCAGCTATTCGAAAAAACCTCTAGCTTTTGACCATTCAGGAAAACACTACCATAAGTGAAACAATATTTAGTCCCACCCAGGTGTTTTCTACTTGTGATTATTTCAAAAAAATATATTTTTTTTTTATTTCAAACCTAGAAAGTTTCCAATAAAGATTTTCTTTTTCTTTTATAAAAACAATAAAATAATCACAAGTAGAAAACGAAATTGGTGGGACTTAACTCTGGCATTCACTTTTATGTCCAAGATGCACGCGGGTTGTGTGAGTCAGGGAGCCTGAGGCAGGTGGGCATCGAACTGCGTGCATAAAATCACTTGTTGCCAAAGGCGACTGGCCATGATGCATCTGCAGGCAGGCTTCTGGGAACCTGACTCAGGACTTTTACCAGAATGATTTGTTCCTTCTGGTTTCAGGCAAACTGCCTGCTGGAACGTTGATTTTGTTTGTTGAGAATTTTTCAATCTTTTGCAAGGGATATCAAGGATTTGATATCAAAAGGTACAAACTAAAATAAAAAGTATTCAGACTCATTGTGAAATATTAAAAAATCGGTTTTCGTCGGCAAGTAATTGCGAAAAAAGGTGTTTGTACTCCCCATAAATAGATTTTAACTTATCCTACTTGCGCTCTGAGGCAGGCAATTGGCTGGCTCAGGAAACCCGCGTGCATCTTGGGCGTACCCTTAAGCTAGATCACATATCGTCTAAAAGCGTTTCGAAAATTGGAAGGAGTTACCCTACCCAATGGGAAATCCAAACCAGCTCGAGAACTATTTTCATGAAAAATCAAGTCTCTTTTTCAAAAATGGAATGTTCAAGCTTATAAATTGTTGGAAAACAATTGATTAACAGAGCTATATTGTTGAAAACTTCATCTGGTTATCTTTAGCTCGGTAATGAACGTATGCAATCACTTAATATATACAGTATAAAACGAATAAAATATTCCTTAAGAAATGGGTGCTGGGAACTTGGTGCAAATAACATGATAAGAATTCTATAAAATCTTAATATAAATATAACAAAAATTTGTTTTTAACAATTTACTATAAAATAGATTAAATGAATGTTTATTGAATTTATTTTAAAATTAGCGAATCTACAAATGATACAAATGTAATCATATAATTCCCAATTCCCATTTTAACATCAAAGTTTTTATCTTTTAAAAAATACTTAAGTTTATAAAATGTAATTTGATATACATATACATATAGATATAAATCAAAATTAATTTGATTTTTGACATTTTTTAGGAACTTAAAAATGTGAAAATAAATTCTAGCGATTCTAGTCCAAGCAAAGGCAAGTCCAGTGCGTCATACAATGAGAGAGACATGCAAATAGAAAGAGATGTTTTTTTATTCATCAATTTTCTATTTTATAATAGATTTTAAAAAATGAGACTTCTAAATAAATCTAATGAATTTTATTAAATTTCTACTTTTTAGTCAGTGAAAAAAAAACTTAAAGAAAAAAATCATTCCCATTATTTTCCCATTACTTGAATAAAATATTGATAACATGAAAAAGTAGATTGCATGACGCGTTAAAAATATCGAAAATAAATTTTAATAGAATAAGATATTTTATTTATTTACATATATATATTTTTAATCAGAATATGATAATTCAATATAAGGAGATTATGTCTAGAAAAATATAATCTTTTGTATTTATATGTTTATAAAGGGAGTTAGAGAAAACGAGGAGTTTCTAGAATTATAATAATTTTATATAAACACTTATAAATAGACTATATACAAGGGAATATACAATATCCATACCTGATGATTCCGTCAATATATTTTCCCAATTATTAATCAAATAAAACGAGTAGGGTCCATTTATTACTGACAAATTAAAGAAATTCATTTATATCAAAGAGCTCATGAAAGGAGAAAATTTTATTTAAATTAAAAATAAAAGCATACAGGGGCTTCTCTTTGAGCTCAGCTGAATTATAAATCGATTAACGAGCGACAGTAAGCGAAAGCCAGGCTTTGGAAATATTTCTCAAGAAAATATGGTGACTAAATTAGAGAATCATGAGTAGAGCCCGGATGTTGATGGAAATGCATGTTTCTATAGAAGCTGAAGACGTTGCTGAAACTTTGCAGTTATCCATTTCATGAGTGTTCGATTCGAAGTAGCCCTCCCTCTTTGTTCCGAGCATATGTGCATATTTTGGCTTATTTTTTGAAGAAATTCCATGCAAAATGCATGTTTGGCCAATTTTTAACCAAAACAACCTTATTTTTCATGCACATTTTAACATTTTTTTAAAATAAAAAAGCATGTTTTAAATATTTTTGGTGAAAGGCTAATAATTTATGTGACAAAAATTAAAAATTATTTTTAATATTTTCAAACTTTGGCACTTTACAGGGCGGAAATGTAAAAGATCATCTCAATTTGTCCCAGATTTCTTCTTCCAAGCTTGCGCCTGTCACATGCAAGATCATTTTCTGCGTTAAAGAAGGTGTTCACAGATAAATGCATCTCCTTAAACGAAGAAAATTTAGAGAAATTGGTGCAAGGTGCAATTGCAACAAGGAATCTCATCCTAAATGCATTCCACATTTCATAAAAATAAAATAAAATAATAGGCTAATATTTAATTTTGGCAATAAATCAATAAACATCAACGATGTTCATTGATATTTTTACTGTTTTTATCTTCATTGTGCATATTTGGTCATTCTCTAGTGCATTAATGCATGCATATTTTAAGGTTTGATTGTGCATGAACATCCGGGCGCTAATCATGAGTAGGATAGAAATTCCCATCTGAGCAATTGGAATGTGAAAAGCAGAGAAATCGAGAGAATGAACCAGAAGAAGGAAGGACATCGTCCCTCAAGAGTTGGCGAAAAAACAAATTCCTCTCACAGAGAACAATAAAGTGAAAATTGTTCCTATGAAACCAAAAGACAACATCAAAGAAAGAGCTTATGATAAGTATTAATCTTCAAATATAAATTATTAAAAATTTCTATTTTCATGAACTCTTAATCTACTGTATATGGATTAATTTGAAGGATTTTCAAATATCTATTTTAATCTTATAATTACCCATAAATCATTTGAATAATTTACGGTATCTATTAAGTTACACGTTTCTTATTTAAAAATAATGTATTCAAATAGCACGTTTCCACTTGCAATAATTTGTATCCTACATCCGTTAATGTTCTTTCTGTCTTTTTTTTTAAATAAAAAGTGCATCTCTTGAGGCAAATACATAATCATTTGAGAAACACTCTAATGCAACAAGGAACCTCATCCTAAATGCATTCCACATTTCAAAAAAATAAAAAATAAAATAATAGGCTAATCTTTAATTTTGGCAATCCATGATGATGGAGCATATTCTTAATAATTCACAAAGAATCGTCTCATTCGAATTTCAGTATAGATACGGCGGATCCTTTCCTATCTTGGTCCTTTTTTTACTTTCTCTTACCTATATAGAATATAGAGAGAAGTATTGGATTCATGTCAAAAATTCGGTGTCGAGATTTTGATGGATATAAACGTTTTGAGGTATCCTGAATCCAAAAAAGTGGTTTTCGTGACATGGTCCTGTGTGTCTGTAAACAAAATATCTCAAGAAAGTTAAGAAACTTTAACTGCGTTTCGAAATATAAACCGGAGTTGCCCAAACAGAGCGTGGCAGACAGACATTATCGAATTATATACTGTAATACTGTATATATTAATATATATATAAATATAAAAGATTCAAAATTGAATAAAAATAAAAATGCCATACTTTGTATAGAAAAAATGGTTTCAAGATTAGCCTAATTATTTCATATTTATAAGTTTTTAATCCATCGATTTTTACTTGCAAGCTAACAACCCAAACATCTCATTAACGGATTTGTCGAATAATTGGAACAAAGCAAAGAACAAGAGGAGTTCAAAAGGGGAGTTGCCTTGCAAAAATGAACCAACAATATTTTTTTCCCTTTCTTAAAATAATCTATTTATTTTGAAAGATTTTTTCCACAGGAAAAATCGTGCTAAATGAATGCATATAAAATTTGTATTCTCATTATTTTGAAAAGCATGAAGCTAACAAAGTTAAAATGAGAGAAAATAGAAAATGTGCTTCCCAAGATAAATTATATTCTTGTTTTTCTATTCAGATAGCCCCAATCATCTCCTAGTGACTACTTTATATTCATAATTTGCAAAATTGTATTATAAATATTATAGTTAGAATCCCATGGATCACACACAGAAATTGACAGAAATTTTATTTTTAATCAATCGTAGGGATTTACAAATCCATTGTCAAGCGTTTTCTTTGGAGATATCACCTTTTGAAAAGAATTATAATAAACCCTGTACAATAGTTTCTTTTTTTTTTAAATGTAGTTTTTCCCAAGAAAAATAAATTTGCATCCATATTGAGACCCGCACTTGTAAAATGAGAATTTTTTTTAAAAATCTTGACAACGAGTTCATCTGTCATCAGGCAAATATATTTGAGCTACACAATTTTTATGTATAAATCACAGTTATTATGAAATATTGCACAAGTGGAAATGTAAGTATACGCAGGATTTAAGGGAACTAAAAAAAAAGAACTAAGCAAATTCGTTGCATCAAGCAGATCAATAAGAAAGATTATTTTGAAGTATTATTCTAAAAAACATGATCAATGACTTAACTGTGACCTTATACTAACAGTTCGGAAAGTATTTAGGGAGGCAAATGGCAACCATCTTAGTTAGGTCTTTATTTTAAAGTTTATTTTTATGGCACCGAAGACAAAGAAAAACAATTGATGTAAAAACTTTCCGTTCTCATTTATATACAGAATTTAATAACAAATTAGAAAAAGAACTTTCAAAAATCACTCTTTTATAAATAAAATCCTGTATATACTTAGATTTATTTTATAATAGAAAATAAAATATAAAAAAGAGGTCATTTGAAGTAAATGACCGTAACTGTAAATTTCAAAAAATACAGTCTAATTCCAACAAGATAAAACCATTTTCTTCATAATCATTTCAATTTATTAACAAAATATAAAAATTTTTAAATAATTTGGCAAGAAAATTAAATAAATATAGGGAGGCGTATTTTTATTTGAAAAATAATTCAAATGACCTCAAAAATAAAATAATAAAAAATAATACTTGTAGTAATTCTTGAGCATTATTGAAAAAAAAAGAAGATTATCTTGAACTAAAGATATGATACGAATGAGCATTGATTGATAGGAAGGCATAATGAGGATGAAACAGACCCTTGGTTCAACGACATCGATCAGGTCACGCTAAATGATGCGCTTGTGCCAGGCTTGTTGCTGGCGATGGTTGGCCTCGCAGGGGATGGTGATGATGCGTATGATGATGGAGCACGTGAGGCGCTTCATCGAATTCCTCTAATTCAGCTGACATGTCTGTTTCCTCAGCGAGCAGAAAATATTGCTCCGCTCTCGCAGGCCAGAGGAGATGAGTCATCACAGCGTGAGCAAGACAATCGGCTGAATTCGTGATCCCTACAATAAGATCTTCTTTTAAGAAAACATACAACTATTTGGATTGAAGAATATTTAGCTGAATTAAGACGCTTCAGCAAGCTGTTCGCATGATTTTGTCGATAAGATGGCGTTAGAGGTCTTAAATTTTTAGCCAAAAAGTCCAACTATTACGAAAATTCGCCAACAGATGGCAGTAAAGTAGGGATATATTTAATCTCATGTATTTGTTTGATTTTCGTTGATCATTTAATAATGAATAGTTAATAAATATTATTAGTGGGCCTATATATTACATATCATTTATAACAGCATGAAAATATATAAATATAGTCTTAAGATCTAATGCCGGCTGTTAGACAAACCTGCCATCTTTTGCAAGAGTGCTCAACTATTTGGCTGTTAATTTTTAAATAAATAAGAAATTTATTTTTGACTTTGTTCCTTAAATAATCAAATTCTTAAGAACTTGTTGTTATTTTGGTTAAATTTGCTACTTGACCTGGATTGAAGAAATTGGCCCTCCCATTTCTTTTTGTTCCCCTGGGTTGCTTACCTAAAAGAAGTTTATATCGCCATAAGGCTGAGATTTGCATCGCAATTAGAGCTACAATTGGCAAATAAATGAACCACACAAGTGCTGAAGCTCCAAAATGAAGAAGGAAATTGAGCTTTTGTGTATTATGTTCATAAAGCATTGTAGTCCGAAGCTCAAAGAGAAACCTACAACATTCAACATTTCCGATCAGTGATTTAATTTTTAAATATATTACTTTCAATATAATAATTACCAAATCATGATAAGTGTGCGGAAGACGATGATAATCCAACCGGGCCATGTTTGATACTCATCAATATCTTGGATTATATCGACTTCAGTTAAATTCCAGGCATAAAGGAGAACGTGCACGACACCATAAAGGAACCAGCCTCCAAAGACAAGGGGCTTGCAAGTAAGCTCGAGGCGGGTCATCGCCCAGCCTTTCGCCAAAAGCAGCAAGAGCAGCATGAATAAGGTCTATTTATAAAAGAAAAAGAAAATTTCACAAAAAGAACTTATCATTAAAATATTCGTTTTTTTAAGGTATTATTTGATGACTTCAGTAGCTACATGTGGCTTACTCTTCCTTATAAGAACATTAAAGCGGCTTTGATTGTAAATGGTAAATGATATTCGGCGATAAAGTAGAATGGCGTGCCAGTCAAAGGTGAAAAAAATAAAAATCACTTTTTTTTCGTCGTTTCGAGCGCTGGTCGCTTTCATCTTCAGTTATTTATATTAGGCTATAGAAATTATTTTTTTTAACACAAGGTGTTTATATATAATGCTGCTATAAAATTATGTCAACCCTGACATTAAAAAATTTATTTTGTCTTTATTATATGAATGAAAGGTGGCTGTAGCCTTTGGATCAGCGTTTTCCAAACTGTGAGACGCGCCTCCCTAGGGAGGCGCGGACTAGTCTAAGGGGAGGCGCGAATATTGGCCACCAGGACCAATTTTCCAAATTATTGCTAGTTTTAATATAAAAAGAATAAATAAAAAAAATATTTTTATATAAATTTATATTTTTTAGCATTAAAAATTTTTGTTTTTGTATTATTTTATAAAATGGGGGGGGGGGGGGGGGGGCGTTGTAACATAAAGTTTGGAAACCACTGCTTTAGATGAAGTTTATTACTACTTAAAAAAAATAAAAATTTTTGTAAATTAATGTAACATCCTTAATACGAGTATAAAATGACTGATAGTAAGCCATGAAGAAGAGAACGCGACAGGCGCTCGAAACGTCGACAAAATATGATTTTTTTCCCATCAACAATCCTTCAAAATTGTTAGGTCCAGGAGTAGGTCATATGGGCACAAATCAGTGAGAATCATTCTCAATGAATATGTAAGATGGAACAACTCGCTCAGTATATATGATTTATAATTGTGAATGTATCGTGCCCAATATGACCAACTCCGGGATCTATACAATTTCGTACTGATAATTTTCCCGAAACGTCTCGTTAATTTGTGAAAATCGGGGGCTTTATATTTTTTGGCTGCTCCTGTTCCTTTTCCTGTTGATATAAATAAACTGACACCAGGGATTTTTTTTTATTTTTAAACATTTTTTTGATTACAATGAATTTAAATTTATTAGATTTATATAATATAATAATAAAAACAAAAAGATACTAACCCTTGAAAGGATATCTAAAATATCGCCGGCCAGTGAAAGTTGTTGAACGCCGACCCCATCAAAGGCAAATTTAATAGAATGGATAATAATAAAAAGTAAGGAAGTAAACTCGAGTACGAGAGTCGCCGTAAAGAGTCGCGTGGCTGGATGCCTTTGCCGAGTTACAGCGTACAATTGCAAGGGCACCAGCACCAAGTAGAAGACAAAAAACACCAAATACATCTCAGCTGTATCCTAGAAAAATAAAAATATATATATATTTAAGAAATTAATGATCATTTTGGTCATTTTAAAAGATTTACGAACCTGTTTGTCAAATGAGAATTGATAAATAAAGGGATTTGTAGTTGTGACATTGGGGTTGCCGTTGACAAGCCAAAAGTCATATTGAATATCGACCTCTTGGGTGAAATGATGCCATTCACAAGTATTTGGATCTCGATAACAAGAAACGAGACTGACGTACCAGAATCTAAAAAAAATCACGTATTTTGATAAATTAATTAACATAACAAACCTTACAACAACAAATTTATAAAAGTAGAGTGGGTGCGGGGGGAATCTTATATATACAATCGATTCTCGATAATTCGAAGAGAAAAGAAAAAATTCGAATTATTACGGGTTTTTATGACATTTAATTAATATATTTTATAGTAAGGAATAAAAAAAGAGCGATTGCAGCTACGTTTTAGTCACTTCAAGCCGACGTTTCGGTCAGAATACGACCATCCTCAGGGCTACAATAGATAAAAAAAGAGGAAATGAGTGAGGTTACAGTCAGAAAGAATTTATTTTTACATCACATGCGCACAACTTCAAATGAACACAAAATATTAACAAATAATTAAAATAAAAATATGATAAAAGGGGTCGTCCACATATTACGTAACGCTTTTTTTGACGATTTTCTAGTCCCCCCCCACCATGTCACAGTTAGACACATACAAACAAACCCACCTACAAATATTATGTCAGAATCCCCCCCCCCCGAATAAAATTTCTTATACAAAATTCATATCATTTTACCTTTTTTTTTTTTAAATTCAACATTGAATTGTTATGTCACATTTAGAAAAACCTCCGGGTCCCCCATGTCACAATTAGTAACGATTTGTCCAGATCCCTCCTCCCCCCTAACGCGTTACGTAATATGTGAACGACCCCAAATCAAAAAACATAAGTTGTATGTAACTTATGATTTTTGATTTTATCATATTTTTATTATAATTATTTGTTAATATTATGTATTCATTTGGAGTTGTGCGGATGTGATGTAAGAAAACAAAATTCTTAATCTTAAATAAAATTCAATCAATCAATTTTTTTGTCCATTAAGATTTTACACTATACATAGGCTATTTTTTTTTCTATGCAAATTCTTGATATTTTTTCTCCTGCTAAGCTTGCCAAAATAATCATTTTTTTTTTTTTTTAATTACTATGCGTTTGACCCAATCCCCTTTCCACTTGACGTGAGAGACCCGCCCAACATGAAACATGCAAAGTTGTTTTTCTGACTCCACTTTCATTTATTAAACTATTATTATTTTAATTACTCCTGGAGAAAATTAAACCAGCGTTTGCTTTTCACAATAAAATCATATATTTCGTTCGGCCTAATGAAGTTCGTCGCCTTTTATGTTTCTTCCATATCTATTTTCTCCATCAATCTAATTGGATCATCCAAGCTTATTAATTATATTAAAATATCACGCAATGGCGCTTTCCTATTATATTTATTTATGATGGTTATGGTCATTGCTGTTCTATCTTCCGCCTCTTTTTATTTTTCTTGCTTCAAATAAACATTTTACTTTCTCTTACCTATATATGTTAATATAGAGAGAGAAAGTATTGCATTCATGTCAAAAATTATATTTCGAGATTTTGATGGAAATATATGTTTTGAGATCCCCTGAATCCAAAAAAGAGGTTTTCGCGACATGGTCTGACTGTGTGTGTGTGTGTGTGTGTGTCTCTCAACATAATATCTCAAGAACGAAAAGAGCTATGAGTTTGAAATTTTATATTTAAGTTAGGCACCCCCTGGGACGTGACCCGAAGCTGCAGCCAAATTATTTCATTTAATTATAATAAAAATTCCTAATCACTTGCTGACGTTTCGGTTCGGGTTTGAACCATCGAAGTTTCGTCCTACTCTTATGTACTAGGCTCTATTTCCTGCCATTTATATAAAAATATTTGATATTTGAACAGAATCGACCAAAAAGTACTAGTACTTCACTAATGAACTTTTTCAGGTTTTTTTCGATTTTCTCAAAATTCGCTCCAACAATTTTAATTAAAATTCAAAAATCAATTATTTTTTAGATGCTCTTAAAATGCGTATTCTCATTTTGTCATTGAAATCTTTTGAAGCACACTTTAATCTTATACTTCATAGCAACAAAATAAAAATTTCACTGATATACTTGGTGCCAAACCTAAATACAAAATTTCAACCTCGTAGCTCTTATATTTTCCAATGAAGTACAAGAGTAGTGTACTTCAAAACACTTGAAGGGCAAAATGAGAATATACATTTTAAAGAGCATGTTAAAAATAATTGATATATGAATTTTAAACAAAATCGTTGGAGCGAATTTTGAGAAAATCAAAAAAAAACTGAAAAAGTACATTAGTAAAGTACTAGTACTTTTTGGCAGATTTTGTTCAATAGCTTATTTTCACCCCTTGGGGGGGGGGGGAGGTGATTAACTTAAATATAAAATTTCAACCTCCTAGCTCTTTTAGTTGCTGAGATATTTTGTTCACAGACAGACAGACCATATCGCTAAAACCACTTTTTTTGGACTCAGGGGACCTCAAAACGTGTATATCCATCAAAATCTCGACATCGAATTTGTGACATGAATCAAATACTTTCTCTCTATATATTTGATATATGGGGTAAGAGAAAGTAAAAATATTTAATAGGGTATTTCCAAGAGGATTCGGACCAGTAGGTTCAATTAAAGTCAAAAAGTTTTCTAAAACAAAACTTTATTTGACCCCAGACAATGTTTCGTCCACTTGCTGTAGGACTTCGAATGCTCTTGGAAATTGTATAGAAGGTTCCTGAGCATCATCAAATTTAATAGGGCATGTTTCAATATTGTTTTCATTATCAAATCTATTTATTTTGAGAAAGAAATGTTTCTTTGTGTATTTGTTGTTTTTAAAAATATTTGAGTAACATTTCCTGTCGATAAGAGATTAGAAAATAGAGAAATAGTAAAGTATTTCAAATAAAAAGAAGGAAAATCATTTTCGAGATCTACAATATTTGAATAAGTTATATATAATATCCAATGAATGCCTCAATTCCTAATTAAATAGTCATTAGTACATTTAACAATTTTTTAGAAGTATGTTTATCAGGGACGTTATTTGGGGGGGGGGGGATTTGAAATGAAATGACGTCACTGATGTTTATTTGGTGGGCCAAACGTCAAATGACCCCCGGGAATAGAACTCAGGATCTCCAGCCTTTGCTTCAGCGGACCCTCACAAAAAAATGTAAAAGATACCTATGACTAGTCAAGTCTGGATCGAGGCATTCATTGAATATTATTTATAATATCTTATTCACATTTAAAGACTTGACTCTCGTGAAAATAACAAAAGGAAAATAATCTTCCTTTCACACAAATACATTGCATATCGATGCAAAGAGCTTTAGCTTTCAATTATGAGATTTACATACGATCAATTTATATGACGGGGTAGAAGTTAGAAAAAAATTAGTGTCCACATTGTCACTCTGGATCTTTGATCGGAGTTTTATTGATATTACACTTAATTTAATAGATATTACATCTAGTAAAAAAAATTCTATCAAAAGGAAGATTAACTCCTTCAAATATTGATTTCCTTAATCCCTAGAGACCTACTTAGATGAAGTTCACAAGCAATTTGATATATAATATATTAAACAGAATACCTGGGTTGTTTCAAGTCTTGAATCACATAAGTGAATTGATTTCCATATACAACATTTGCTGGATTGTCCTCGTCAATGCAGAGTTTCCCTTCTGGACATGGAACTCTTCGTAGAAAGTCTTGACCCTCCTCGTGACATCGGGCATGGTATGCGATCGTGTTGATTTTATTAAACATTTTATTACATGCAAGTTCATGGTCAGAAACCGAACGATTCCCATAATATTCTAGAAAATAACTTCTATCAAGAACAGCAAATGTGACAGATTCAGTCAGGTTATTTTGACTGGTTGTGATATTGCCAAAAATATATCCAACCGAGTCATTTCGTCGATGGCGATCAGTTTTTTGAAAGCCGAATTTAACAAGAAATTTAAAAAAGTCTCTTGTGTTCCATGAACCACTGATGTGAATGCACTCAACAGATTGCATTGAAACAAAAAAAGAGAGAAGGAGGGAAAAGCCAAGCAAAAACAAATCATTGCTTAAATACATTGTCAGAAAACACTACGAAGTCCTATTTACAAAAGGTAGCAGGTTATTTTGTTTTAAGCATCTGTCAAACATTTTAGTAAAGAATTCCATTAGACATTTGGGCATTTATGAGGAAATCCTCAAAAAAGCCAGTTTGTGTAGAGCCCGTTAGAGAGCAGCACCAATCAAGGGGATATCTATCTTCTCTATCTCTATTTCTATATAAATAAAAATGTTCGTTTGTACAATTGGTACAAAATCGCTAATCTGAAATTTTGACATAATCTTCCATTTCGTGATTCTTATATAAAAAGTTAAGATTTAAAGTGTTTTCAACTTCCTTTTCTTTGAAAAAAACGCCAAAGTTCTTCACCAATTGCTTTGGAATTTTGACACAATAGCGCTTAAGTTCATCTCCTTAGGGCGCCAATAAAAATTTGTAAATAGTTTTATGTTAGATTTTTAAAATTATAATGTCCCAAAATAAAAGAAAACGAATAAACAAACTATTTAAAATTATAGTTTTTAAATCTTTGTAGGTGTTTAGCTCATATAAAAATTAAAAACACCAAATAAATATTCAAAAGAGCGCAAAAATTTCCTTATTAAGTGGTAAAAATTACTTTTTTTTTTTACTAATAAAAATTAAATTATAAAAATAGTAAGTGTTTATTATTGTTGATTAGGGCAAAAATTAGATCATAAAATGACATATATATATATATATATATATATATATATGGGTGATTCTTTTACAAACCGAACACTTTCTGACCGACATGTTTTTGATTTGGATGAAATTTTTTTTACGGGTTCTATAACGAATAAAAAGATAGCCATCCGCGAGGATTTTCTTTTTCTTTAATATTTTGGGAAATATCGAGGGTCGAAAATGTGAAAATTTGATGATTTTCTGCTTAGACGCTCACTTTTAAAAATTCATAACTCTGCTTCTATTTGAGCTAGAAAAAAACTTTTTTACCATTTTAAAGCTAAAAGAGTGAACTTTAAGAAAAAAAATTGTTCCACCAAAATTTATTAAAGATTTCACATTGTTATCAACAATTGAAATCTTTAAATCGATTTTTAACAATGGGGCCCCAACTGTATTGCATTTTTATTATAACCATCGCATTCTACGTCGAATTTTATACCGATAACGGTTTTTTAATCGATGGAGAATCAATTAGTACTATTGAAAAATAATCCCGCCAAGTGCTCTCATGCGGTAAAATGACGTCATATCAAAAATAAGAAAAAAAAGTCCGGGGGCATTGAACCACTCTTTCCAAAACTATATTTAGATTTAATGTAGCTTTTATGGTCAAGTAGCTATCCGTTGCACAAGTAGGGCTATTTTTCGATATTTTTTTGCCTAAAAAATGAGGTTTTTCGAGAAAAAACTAATTTTGGAGTTAATTACTCAGGATTTTTTTACTTATTCTATTAGAGGTTTTCTTTCTGCACCAAATGACATCCCATTTAGTCTGATCTGATTAGCCGTTCGGAATCTACAGGGGTTTAAACTTTCAAATTAGAATTTACCGCAGCCCGGTAAAATAAAATGATAGGAAAAAAATAAATGGTGAAATCTTTAGCTGAAAACTCATTCTTTCTAACCGTATATTCCCCATAATTATACCTCTTAAGACAGAGGAGTTATTCAAGCCGATAAACTTTTCCGTGCAAAGATTTTTTTCTTGCCCTAGGACATGCACGAAAAAGTTTATCGGCTTGAATAACTCTTCTGTCTTAAGAGGTATAATTATGGGAAATATACGGTTAGAAAGAATGAGTTTTCAGCTAAAGATTTCACCATTTATTTTTTTCCTATCATTTTATTTTACCGCGCTGCGGTAAATTCTAATTTGAAAGTTTAAACCCCTGTAGATTCCGAACGGCTAATCAGATCAGACTAAATGGGATGTCATTTGGTGCAGAAAGAAAACCTCTAATAGAATAAGTAAAAAATCCCGAGTAATTAACTCCAAAATTAGTTTTTTTCTCGAAAAACCTCATTTTTTAGGCAAAAAAATATCGAAAAATAGCCCTACTTGTGCAACGGATAGCTACTTGACCATAAAAGCTACATTAAATCTAAATATAGTTTTGGAAAGAGTGGTTCAATGCCCCCGGACTTTTTTTCTTATTTTTGATATGACGTCATTTTACCGCATGAGAGCACTTGGCGGGATTATTTTTCAATAGTACTAATTGATTCTCCATCGATTAAAAAACCGTTATCGGTATAAAATTCGACGTAGAATGCGATGGTTATAATAAAAATGCAATACATTTGGGGCCCCATTGTTAAAAATCGATTTAAAGATTTCAATTGTTGATAACAATGTGAAATCTTTAATAAATTTTGGTGGAACAATTTTTTTCTTAAAGTTCACTCTTTTAGCTTTAAAATGGTAAAAAAAGTTTTTTTCTAGCTCAAATAGAAGCAGAGTTATGAATTTTTAAAAGTGAGCGTCTAAGCAGAAAATCATCAAATTTTCACATTTTCGACCCTCGATATTTCCCAAAATATTAAAGAAAAAGAAAATCCTCGCGGATGGCTATCTTTTTATTCGTTATAGAACCCGTAAAAAAAATTTCATCCAAATCAAAAACATGTCGGTCAGAAAGTGTTTGGTTTGTAAAAGAATCACCCATATATGGCTATATAGCCTTAGCTCTTGCATTGTCCGGAATAGCTGCGACATTTCTACCAGGATGATGAACTGCTCATTCCGCTTTGAATATACATTGTAACTCCCACGTGCAACATTTCCAGAGCATCCGGTATGAGAAAAGTTTTGCAGAAATGCAATCCTTTTTGTTTGGGATGAATGCGCAAAAAATCACTGATCGAGCGTGGAAACATCAGACCATTCGCGAATGCATTAATATTGCTTGCAGGCAGACATTCCCTGTAATTCGACGATCGACACCAGCCGACGAAATAAATTCTTGCCTGAAATACTCTACTTGGTGGCGACACGTAAATAAGAGTGACCAGCAGCAAAACGATCGATCATCTGAGGTATTTTTACGTCAATTGCTGGAAATTGGGAACGGAAAGGTGCCGGTTGATCTGAGCTCAGGTCGAATTTCATTGCCTGATAACTTTGCAATAGGTGCATTAGGTTTGGCGCCTCTGTGCTGGCACTGAGGGCACGTCCGCCAGGAACGGCTCTCACCGTCAGGAAACTTGTCCCTTTTGAGATTTCATTGTATTGGCTCAAGCTGGAAATAAAAATTAGAGACATATAAAGTAGTCAAGCATTATTATTGTTTTTTTTTTTTTTTTTTTAAATGATGTATAATCTTCAAAAGAACAAAATTTCATACAAAATTATGAATTTTTCTTAAATATTCACATTCCATTATAAAAGAAATTAAAAAATATGTAAAGAAATACAAAAAACATTTTAATATAAAATAAAACGCATAATCTAAAAAATAAATTACAATTTTTGGTGATCATTCGCATTAAAATATAAAAAGAGAGAAAGAGAGAAAAAATAAATTCAAATAATGAAGAAACTTATCATTTTAGATTAATCTTAATTAGTATAAAAATATATATATTGATTAATCCAAAGTTTTGATACTAAATTCCAAATTATTTTTAAAGAATCGAATTAAAATTAAGTAACTTTATAAAAAGGAAAAGATTGACTTCAATTTAGTATCGATATATAAAAAAATATTTAAAAAATCCATGCTTTATAACAAACATATGTACTATTGTATATTTTAATAACTACGATTTAAAAATTTCAAACAAATACATTTCCTTTTAAAGGATCACTATATGCATTTGGGTGGTCCTTGCTAACATGTTAAATCATTATCTACTAAATTGGTTCTTCTTTAAATGTTTTTTTTAGACCTAAATTAATTGGTGACCAAAAAAACTTTGTTGTTTAGGGCGATAAGTGAACCTCTGGCTCCTAGAACAAGGAGCGAGACTTCAACCTCTTTGCGACGCCAGATATTGTTTGATACTTGTAATGTTAAATTTGTCTTTTTAAAAAAGCTTAGAGTAGACAAACAATAAAGGCTCAAGTAGTGCAAAATGATTGAAATCAAAAATTTTAAATGTATGCCATTATTAATCAGGAGTAAAAAAGATTTTAATTTGACATTAAAGACGGCAAATGATTGTGCAGAAATAAGTAAAATTAAAAATAATTTTTTAGAGGTGAAAAATAGCTGCTAAAACGCGGCCGTTTTGTCGCTCGATCGCTTGAAAGTTAATATTATCTACGTGCAAGGGCGGATCCAATGGGGGGGGGGGGTAAAGGGGGTAATTACTTCCCCCCTCTCCCGAGATTTGAAAAAAATACTTTTTTTCGAAAAAAAAAAATTTATATTTAATGTAAAATTTTAAAAATTAATACTTAAAAATTTGATTTGTATTTATATTCTGGCAAACAAGTACAGAATGCGTCTTTAAATTACCGAAATTAAGAAAAAATTGTGTGCTGTGCGACCAGTCACATCAGATTACCCCCCCCCCGAGAAACACCCATGGATCCGCCCTTGTCTACGTGACAGCTTGCTGTTCTCCCGCGCGCGACTTTTTCGCAACCTCTTGCATTCGGCAGGCTCGCACTCCATCGAACCATCGAACGTGTCCACACGCGAGCGGCAAAACGCCCGTGTAGTAAGGCAGTAAAGCTCATTTAAACTCCTTGGTTTCGTTTGACTCGCTATTTTGAAGCCGGCAAACAGCCGCGTTTTAGCTGCTCGTGTAGAGTAATGAAGAAGGCTAAAAAAGCAACTCCTATGTCAACCTTCTTTGCTACTTCGTTTTAAATAGTGAGACCAGACAAGATAATATATTGTGAAAATTCTTAAAGATTTTATTTTTGAGTGAATCCGACCTTCGAGATTTGAATCTCAAAACGCTTTCATTTAAACAAACTTTATAATGATTAAGCAAGAATATCGAAATTTGTTAAAATTAAAGTAAATTTCGATAATAATATCAAAATGAAAGTGCATTTATACTGCTAAAAATACTTTCTGATTTACAATAGACCTCGTTGCATAAACAAATGGGGCTGAGATAGGCTTATTAACTCTTGTTTGAGAAAAGTCAAATTTTACACACGATTAATAAAATAAAACATAATAAAGATTAAAATTCAAAAATAAAAGGACCACCCTAATATATATTTTAAATGTTTAACAAAGTATATGATCAATTCATTCCTTTGTCTTTGAATTGTCTTTAATTGTGCCATCTATATTTATATATATATATTTATGTTTCTTAACAGATTTAATGGAAAAATCGATGCTAATATGATAATGGTGAATGTCTGAGTATTCAAAGATATATGCAGGGATGAGGATTAAAAATAAATTTTCTGATTATGAAATGAATATAAATAAAGGTAATTTATAGAAGTTTAAAGATCCCTTTGTCAGATTTTTCGTTATATTATAAATATGAGTAATATCATAAAAGTTTTAAATGTTTAAATAAATAATTTTTAGTAAGGTAAAACTATTTTAGATCAAAAATTAAAAAAAGGGACCTTTCAAAAGAAAACATATCTCACTATTTTGAATTCCATTTTTCTTTTCGAAATATTCTCTATTTCGCTTTTAAAGAAAAAAGCCGACAAGTTTTTATTTTTCAGATTCATTTTCTTTGATAGTTCATCAAGGAAATAAGTGTATAAATAAAAACAGTCCTTTACTCCCACTTAAAGCTTGGCCTTTTGACTCTTGGTTTTTATTTTTCACAAAAAAAATATTTAACTTCTTCAAGAAAAAGCCTGAAAATAAATAAGTAGTTAATTAGGTATAAACAAAAGTTGATTTGTTATGCGCGTCTAAATTCTATAACAATCCAGCGAGTACCCTAAACCTTTTCTCTCATTTCGCCTGCTGAGAATCCTGAGTGGCGAAAGTCCAAAATTGAACAATTGGAAGAAGTTTTACAAATATCTACATTCAAATATCCGGGCAACAAATGAATAGGCCAGAATCAATAGCAAAGAATGGAAATATAACAACGTTTGCTAGGCTTTACTCAAAATTTGAATTTTCGGACTTTCGCCACTCAGCAGGCGATATTTGAACTATGACTAGCAAGCGTTAATTTGATGAAAATAAATACCTCGTTTTTCTCGAATTAGTTGACCAGAATAAAGAGATTAGACGCAACTTTCTGCAATCAATTCAAGATTTTTTATAAAAAATCTTGTCTGCTGCAGACCGTGACGTCTAATTTCGCTTTTGTCAGACAAGCTCCCAATCCTCTTCTTGGATATCCGTGACACTTCGTCTCTTCGTTGTCTCATTAAGAATTATATCCAGAGTTAAATGCTCTATTAATCGAGCACTCTGAGAACTCTTCTCAATAGCCCATAGTTTATCATTTACTGAAGCTAAAAAATAATGAAGAAATTAAATTGCCAGTCGGGGAGGTAAAGTTAAAAATGAAAAGGAATAAAATCTTACCAGTAAGAAACGAACCACAGCCTGGAATTCGTTTCCAAAAATCTCCAATAAAATTGTTTTCTGTAATACCATGCCGACGATAGACAGCGCCTTTGGACGAAAGGGCCCAAACTGCGGATGCACTGTTCAGAAAGTATAATATATAGTTTTAACTAGATTAATAAATAAAAGTCCACACATAATTGAATAAATTTAAAATAGATTTAGCTCAAAACTATAGATATATCCACTCTCTTCTTAAAAGATGTCCTTTTGGAGGGATCTAAAGAAATTGTTTGCGTTTGTTATACTCGTACATGTTTATTACCAGAAGTCGAAAGTTCTCGCTATTCCAACTCCCTTCACAAATCCGCTAATTTCAATTCACAAAGTTTAAGTAACTTAATCGTTGATTGTTTGGGCTGGAGGTTGAGATTAATAAATAGGAGAAAAAAACAGCGCCTCTTTATCCACCATACACACTATTTATTTGCAAATATTTCGGGTTGCAAAACGCCACCCATCATCAGAGCAGCAACTATACAAAGATAATAAAATTCAATATAAAATACAATTAAAATACAAAAATATTTACAAAAATCGGCTTACATAGTTTTGCTGGTGGATGTCGTCTTTATTTTTGCCTCTGACTGTATAAATGTTTGTCATTTTCATAATAAAGTTTGCCTATCTAAGAACTTTAATATGAAAATGACAAACATTTATACAGTCAGAGGCAAAAATAAGATGACATCCACCAGCAAAACTATGTAAGCCGATTTTTGTAAATATTTTTGTATTTTTGTATTTTTGTATTTTTTTTTTTTTTTTGGATAAAGAGGCGCTGGTTTAACTAACTTCGCCGCCAAAATATTTTAATAATTAATAACGAACACAAAAACAAAAACATAAACAGAAAAGGGAATCCTTTGCCTGCCTCTCCGCAAAAAAATTATGATAGGACACCGTTTAAGTATAACAAAATATACTGGTTTTTATGGATGATAAAATGAAAATATTTATATATAAAAGAAATTACTAAAAATAATTGAAATATATTCAAACCTGATAGTTAAATGAACAGCGTCAATGCCAGAAACCAGAACCCAGCTAGTTCCCAAAGGAATGTCAGGAAATATCCCTTCTCGAACATAGATATTTCCTTTCGAGTTTAGAGCCCAAACCATCGAGGGCTGAGGCCCAGCAAATACCTAAATTAAGAATTAAGATTATTAAAGAAAAAAAAATTCTAACAATCATTCTTTAAACAAGAAATACTTTGCAAAGTTCCAAACGCCGATAATTAGAGTCTGACATGTCATCTACTTCAATCCAAGCAGGCGATGTGAAGGCGGTGGAAAGGGCGTGAGGGGATCCAATTGCTGCATAGACAGCTCCACCGTTTTCGGCAGCACAAGCCCAAACTACGTCACAGCCGCAAGATATATGCGTTAACCGCAAACTTCCTGAAAAAGAAATAGAATGCAATCATTATTTTAAAAATCTGGTGTGACTGGCGCACAGCACACAACTTTCTCTTGTCCTTCGGTAAGAGAAAGTTGTGCAGCGTGCCTTGAATTTTCATTTTCTTGTGTGCCTTTTGGGTTTGAAATTTTGCATTTCAATAGTGCTGATGCCTAATTTATAATGTAAATTTTGTTTACTGTACTCTAGAGGGCAAAAGGTCCTTTAATTTTACAAAATAAATAAGCATCATTTCAATTTGATTACTCGAAGAGTAGCTGTGTGGCTGCTAAGTGATGGTGTTAGAGACGGGAAATAAGTATGATTTACATACAGCCAACAAAAAGTTGAAGATTGGCCTAAATAGTCAACTGAGAAGCAACTATAATAAATAAAATATAATATTGGTGATTATATTTTGCTTATTTACTGAATCTAACACCAAGCATTTATTAGTAAGTGGATTAATTAATATTCCTAGCAGAAAACTAAGTCAGCTAAGATATCGATATTTGATTTGTCTAAAAAAAAAGTTCACTTATTAAGTTAATGAAATGTGAAAACTTACCAAGTTGGGCCATGCAGAGATTTCGCCAAGATACCCCATCTGGACAAGAATCCGAAATTCCTTGACGTAAAAACACTCGACCATCATTCATAAGCAACCATAAAGCTTGAGGAGATGCAGCTAAGCAGACAGGTTTATTTCCCTCTGGCATTGGTAGCGCCTTAAAAAATAAAATTAAACTGTGGAATTGTAAAGCGAATAATAATAGAAAGCCAAGAAATTAGGCTCTACGAAATGAAAGTTTCTGCTTTAATTTAAATTATGCCATCATCATTTAGAGAGTATGAATTCAAATGACAGCGTATTAATTCAAATTGTAATTTTCCATAATCTGGTGGCAAAAAAAAAAACAAAACAAATTTGTTAACTGAACTGACTGCATCATATATAAGCTATTAGCATTGCTTTAAATTTATTTACAAGTTTTTTTTATGTATATCAATATCCATGAATAGATAACTCTAGAATTTGTCTTAATACGAGGCCATACTCTCTAAAAATGGACTGACGAAGGCATTATTCAATTAAAGCCGAAACAGTCTCCAATTCTGGGAATTTCATTGCGTCGAGACTAATCTACCGGCTGCCCTCTTCATCTTCTATTGTATTATTCAATTAAATATTCACATGAAATTCTCGTAGACGTGGATGTGATGCAAAAAGATATCCTTCATGAGAAAGCAACCAAAGTTGTCCTTTATCTTCGAAAATGCCTTCTGCAGTAATTTGATTGGCTTTAAATGTCACTTGGGCTTTCGTCGGACACCATTTATGACCTGTAATTAAAAAATAAATTAATTTTTTTTATATTTGTCTCGTTAGTCATTTGATTAATAGCCAATTCAATTGAACCCCTGACCTCTAGTACAAGAAGCTAGTTAATGCTTTATCTCTGAGCCACGGGCGAATATAAATTAACAAATAAGACAAAGAAAAATACCAGTAAATGAAGAAGAATTAAGATAAACGTGTTGTGTATGTTTTTCGGTGAGAATGACGACATCTCGTCCGGGAGCAAGAAGAAGAGCTGGCGAGGGTCGGAGTTGATCAGCGAGTTTCGAGCACAATTGTTGGAGGGGCGTCACTGGCTGATAAAGACACTCACCAATGTACACCTAAAGGGGAAGAATTTTATTATTAACGTTTGGGCACATGACAATTTTCTTAATAATAATTTTTAATTCTAATTACAATCAGTGTTGCCCTGTGTAATAGAATGGCTTTTATTTTACATACCTGCCACCATTGGGGATTCTTATTAAGATAGTCAGGTGTAAAATAAATTGCTCCACTTTTAGCGTCCACCACCCAGCTTCTTTTAGCTGAATCAAGAGCAAGAGTTGCAACAGGACCTGGCGTTAAGATCTGTAAAAGAAAGAAGATGTTTCTCTTCTAGAAATGTTCATTCGAATAGAAAACATGACACGTGCCTTCAACCATTGAGGTCGCTCGTATCGATTGGGCTCTCGCAGGGATAAAATAGTTGCAGAACCAGTCAATACCCAAACAATATTGGTAGCTGCGGATACCGAGATCAGAGGCACCGGGCAGGGCACGTGATATGGAGTGGTCATATCATCCGAACGGAACATCCAAAGACGACCATCCAAGGTAACGGCCCAGATGAGAGTCTCTGTCGCTGAGATACTTTGAACATCCTGCAGCCGTTTTACCCAATGTGTCCCAAAAGGACCTTTGGCTGCCGGTCGGGTTAATGAATAGGCGGTATTTGATGTTATTTTCCAGACACGCGCGCCCGAAGGGGACACGATTACTTGCCGGGCAGGATAATCCACTCGTTGCCATGCCAAAGTCACTCCTCTATGACTCGCGTAATAAACCGAGTCCTGTCAACAAAATAAAAAAAGTCATTTTTTTTTTTAATTTGCCTCACATGGGTAGTTTAAAGAAAATGTTATCTTTTCGAGATAAAATTAATAAATAAACAAGTTATTATTAATATGGCGAATATTTCAACTAATTTTTACTTTTTCTTTTTAATTATTTGTCTATTGTAAGATCAATAAATCAAACTTTGGGCACGAAAAGTGACATTTCATATTTAAAGGCGCTTCGGGAGGCAGTTTTGGCCGATTCGTGCACGGAAGCATCTCGGGTAAATAAACGGGGATCCCGATACGAATTTCAAATAAAAATCATTGTGTGGTTTTATGAAAGCACGATGTAAGTGAAACTTTTTTCGGATCGTAGGCGTTTAACTGAAAATTTTCAGAAAATTATTCAATTAAAATCGCGTTTTTAATCTTAACTTAATAATTGGAAAATGGGAATGATAGTGGGAAATCAAGAGACATGTTAAAAACTGAGAACAATATTTATTTAGTAATTGAAGATTTGAATCATTTTAAATTATTTTAAAAATTATATTTTATCAATTTAAAAATTGAATAATTAAATCTCACAATTATTTTTTTATAATTCGTCATATATATTTAATTTCAACTTTCCTATTTTTGTCGTCACGGCTTGTGACGTCATAACTTGTAGCGTCACGGTCTTTGACGTCACGGCTTGTAACGCGACATGCTGATAGAGGAACGAAAAAATTTGAAGCGATCAAATAAAAGTTCCACTTTAATAAAAAAAATAAAATAAAATCATTTAGTCTGCTGAGGCCATTTGACTATCAATTTAGTATATTTTAATTACAATACAGTTCCAGTATATCAATAGCTTCCGAAGGGCGTTCAACGGTCTTGTTTGTCGGGGGTCACCAATAATACAACAAGTTAATATCTACCCGTGATCCCATTAAAAAAAGAAATTATAAAAACCTTCGAATCCACACAGCAAAGATACTTTTCACAGGCTGCTATCGATACAACAGATGATGGAGTTTTATATTGTATCCATCGATCAGTTTGTTCGCCTCCCAAACCTCCAACTGAGAAATGAGAATTGAACTCAAGACAAGTAGTTGGCGTCTCAAGAGAACTCTGAGAACTTAATGGAGCAGATGTTCCAGATGATGGGCCGAAACTCAATGAAGAACTTTCATCGGTTACTGGAGGTATCCAATTCTACAAGAGCGGAGAAAGAATTTTATTAAAAAACAAAACATGTTAAAAAATTAAAATTATTATTCAAATTTATCGTATTTTGGAATTAAAAACAATCCGTAAAAATTTATATTCGAAAAACAATAGAGAAGAAATAAAATTTGAGTTAGATTTTATTAAACATTAATGATAATTTCTCTTAAATTTAAAGTATCTTTTCCCTGAAATAATGTAAAAAAAAGGTGATAAGAAGAAATTTGGATCATCTGGTAGGTAAACTCTGATTTTTGGAATCATCACACTTTATGGAGAATAAAATTATTTTTCAGGTATGAAAGTCGGAAAACTAAACCGAATTTTCTTTGAAAATAGCGAAGTTTTTTTTTCTTATCTTTATTCCTAAATGATTCTCATTCATCCAAAACAATCACATAAAATTTGTTCATATACTTTTTTTAATACAAATTATAATTTAATAGGGTAAGAGAAAGTAAAAAAATCTGGTGTGGCTGGTCGACAGCACACAACTTTCTCTTACCTTCGGTAATCGAAAGTTGTTGGTTGTCACACCAGATTTTTTTGTGTCGAACTAGTACTCTTTGGTGGATTTTGTTCAAAAGCTTCGTGTCATGTCCCGTGGGGGTGCCAAACTTAAATATAAAATTTCAACCACCTAGCTCTTTTCGTTCTTGAGATATTTTGTTCACAGACACACAGACCATGTCGCGAAAATCACTTTTTTGGATTCAGGGGACCTCAAAACGTGTATATCCATCAAAATCTCGACATCGAATTTTTGACATGAATCCAATGCTTTCTCTCTTTCTATATATATTCCATATATACATAGGTAAGAAAAAGAAAGTAAAAACACCAAGATTTTGAAAAAAATTGAATACCTTTTTTTTTTTTTTAAATAAAAATTATAACACAAAAACAACAACAAAATACATAATCTCTTTATTCCTCTATTCCAGACAAAATTTTTCAAAGTTTAGTCAAAAAATAAAAAAGTATTTTATTGTTTTTAGTCTGATTTGTGATAATTTATAGTAAAAAAAAAAAAAAAAAACAAAAACGGATTATTTTTAATCTAAAATACAATTAATTTTTTTTTTAAATTTAATGTCTTATTAAAATAAAATAAAAATTGGGACTGACACAAAAAGTTCCTGCCAAACTTAAAAGAATATTTATTATTTATTCCTTGAGTAGAATAATAAACAACGTACCTATTATCCAAGGAGGCAAGTTTTGGGGATTATAATAATATGGATTATGGATTTAATTTATAGGCTATACATACGTACACTTACACTTACTTGAAAGTAAAATTTTATTTAAACTAAAATAATAGAATAACAAAACAATAAAGGAAAAAATCTATGCGTAAATCAATTTTATTTCCTTCTTCTGAGCAAGTTCTGAGCAGTAGGATGTCTGTCTGTGTGTGAGTGGCCTATGCATTTCATTCATTCATGTGCATTCTTGAAGCGGCAAAGTTTGGCAGGAACCCTGTATGCAAATTCGTTTTATTTCATTAATTAGAAGCGCATCTTTGATAAATCAAGCAATTCTCAACTAAATGAGAAAAGAAATATAACAGGTAATTTTTAATTTCACCCTTATATTTATATTTAAATTGTTTTCCCCCATTCATAATATACACCTTAGCAGTATTTTTCAATCACCCCTAGGGGGGTCGCGAAGCCTTTCTAGGGGGTCGCCGGCATAAGGAAAAAGTAAAAACACAATTTCAGTGAGATAGATGGGCTTGTTTATTTTTCAAAAATTTGTCAAATCCTGGTACTCTTTTTGAAATATTAACAATCAAATCATTTTCTAACTGTAGTCTATTTCGTACTTATTTTCAAAGCTCTCGCGGCTTATTGCATGTACTAATAATGAAAATAGGTACCAAAATAGAGAAAATCAGTCTTTTAATTTACGAATTTTTTGTCTGTCTATGGACCAAGAGGGTCGCCAGAATTTTTCAACCTGTAAAGGGGTCGCGTATTCTAAAAGATTGAAAAACACTGCACTATAGAAACAAAAAAAACCGGACATACTTTTTTCTAATAATTTAACTGCAAATTGTAAATATTTTTCTTTATTTATTATTAAAAAATAAACAATTTTTATTTTAATTATAAATTGTGGAAGTAATTTGTTTTAAAGAACTGAGGTGTTGTCCTCGGGGCTTGGTGTAGGGGTTAGCGTGCTAACCTCGTATAGCAAAAGTCGCGGGTTCGGACCCCAGGCAGTCCGAGTTTATTTAAGCCATTTGGATAGCAAATGGCTTAAATAAGAATGCCTGGACCCCCAATAGGTATATTAAACATACGAGTATCGTTTAAAGTCTTAAATGGCCTAAGATGCCAAAAGACTGTGTGTATGTGAGTGTGAATGAGAAAGAAGTGTGAGTGTTAAAAAAAACAACTGAGGTGTTGGTAGTTAAATTATAAAAAAAAAACCGGTACTTTTTTGTTGCAGGTTTATTTTGGGCTGGGCGACTGCGCTAGCATTCAGTTTCGATTATTGTAATCCATCATCTTCAGGCCAAATCACAATAAAGTTACAAATAATATATAATAATACGAATCAACTATTCTTTTGTTTCTGTTTAAATTTTTTTTATAGACATTTTATAATCGTATATATATATATTACCCTTCATTTCTCTATAATATTATAATATATAATAATAAATTAAATTCATACAGATTAGTTTTATGATTAACATAATTTTGAAACAAATAAAATTGTTTTTTTTTTGCATACATCATCATAAGTAATCTGCTGATGGAATGTGGCTGTGAGATGTCAATTAGTGTGATGTGAACAGCAGCCAGGTAGGTAGCCTCTATTTAATAAAACAGACTCCTTTAAACAAAACGTTTCGGCTAAATTTATTGCGCCGATATCGTAAAAGTCTTATATGACCTGAGTTGCCGAAAAGACTGTGTGAATGTGTGTGTGAGTGTGAGTGTGAATGAGAAAAAAGTGTGAGTGTTTTTTACAAAAAAAAACAAGTACTGTACTGTCGGAAACTAAATAGTATATCTCGACACAAAAAAATCTGGTGCGACTGTCACACCAGATTTTTTATATAATGCAAGTATGTCCGTTTTTTTTTAAATCTAAAATTGCGATAATGATATTATTGAAATTAGACAAAAAATTATTGTTAAAATAATCACAAAAAAGTTATATAAAGTATGAAAGTTATTTTGAATAAATATAAAAATGTTCATTTGCTTACTTTATCTAATTGTATACTCTCCATTAGTTCCCCGTTAGCAACAGGTGTAGCTGCAGAATCAGTTGGCAAATCCTCTTCAGCAGCTGCTAACATCGGAGTGGATGCTTCATCTTCTTTAGGACCAGTGGGCGTACAAAGAGTGTCGAGATCTAAGAGTTTGGCCAACAATCGCTCTTTATCCTTTGAAAGAAAGCAAAAAGAGATTAATTAGCTTTATAATGCATGATGCGTAAATTAAAACATTACATACTTGGACATCTTTCTCTATAGTTGTTGGACTCCTTAAGTCTACTTTATAAGGAGTTTCATTAGACATTGATGAATGAAGGGGAAGATCTAATGGAGGTCGAGGTGCCCACGACTCTGAGATGGAGCTTGCTGTCATAATTGACGTCCCTTCATCACTTGCGACTGAAGCTGTCATTACACTGTGCACTAAAGTATCACAAGAATCACTGCCGATCCCGACAAAACTACTACTCATGCTATCAGAACCGGACTCTTCTAAAAATACAGAAAAATAAAAGAGTTATGTAAAAATACATTTTAAGTTCAAACTAGTTTTAAAATAAAAAAAAAAAATTACCAGAGTTTGTTCCTTGAAGGGGATCGCGAGGTCGTCGACATCTTCGACTACTCCTTCCTGGTTTTTCATGTCGATAAAGAACATCTTCAAATTGTTGTTCACCAATTCTATCAAGAAGTTGAACTCTTTGGGGAGTCGATGAAGCGGATTCGGCCTAAAATGAAAAATCAAGTCTCAGAAACGAGTTAATAAAATCAAAATAGAAAAGAAACCTACTAATTCCAAAGGAACGACAGGAGGCAACTCAAGCGCCTCATAAGCCTGATCAGCAGGCGCAGCTGGAGCAACTCCTAAAGCAGAGTCTTTTAAGCGTTCGGTCAAATCGCGAAATGAAGAGCCTGAATTTCAATTTTGTATTTTGAAATTATTTTTCTCCTAAATATCAAAAAAGTAAGTTTGTTACCTGAAGGTGAAAGTACAAGAGGAGTGTCTATTTGGTGCATTGGCTCTGGATAGAAAGCAAGGCGAAGAAGGCTCCTTGGGCCCTCAAGAATGAATAATTCTCCTCGAGCTCCGGCAACGCTCACATCATGAACGGCACGCAATTCCCGTAAACAACATGTAACACGGACTTTTCGGGTATCCAATACGAAGAGGACATCAGAATCATATGTAACAAGAGATTCACCCCAACTTAATAAAGGGCCAAAGTGAACCGGCGAAGCTGTTGGAGAAATTATGCACGAAGGTCGAGGATTAAGAAGTTGGCCAGGAAATTTAGGTGCAGATGCTACTGCGTCCTTTAAGAGAAAAAAACGTTGTTAACTTTTTCATAAAAAAAATTTATAAATAAATAAACTCACTCTGTACATAAGAGTGTGAAGTACAGCGCCGGTCCTGTCGGCTATCCAAATTCGTAAACCCGGTCGACTAGCTGCAATTCGAATTTGTTCTGAACGCACAGATGTTGGGGAGATAAATGTAGCTCCATGTCTCCCTAAACTGTTTGAAGAAAATTATTATTACAAAATCTCATGCACTTGGTAGATATATTCTTGGTTTAATAAAAAAGATGACAATTATAATTTATATATATATATATATATCTACCAAGTGCATGAGATTTTAATGTCATATAAAATAAATTGCAAGAAAAGATTTATTCAAAAAATATATACAGGGTGCGGCGCAGGAACTTCCTTATTTTAAACAATAATATGTAACAAAAAGTATTGGAGATAGCATTTTAATTTTTTTTATATATAGTGGTACTTATAAATTTTTTTACATTGCTTTTTGAAAATGATATTTTTTTTTTTTTAACAAAACACTTTTTTAAAATCTTATACACTTTTTTCTCATTCACACTCACACTCACATTCACACAGTCTTTTCGGCAACTTAGGCCATTTAATACTTTAAACGATAACCGTTATTTGTAAATATATCAATTGGAGGTCCAGGCATTCTTATTTAAGCCATTTGATATCCAAATGATAAGTATGGCGAGCGCGCTGGCCTAAATCATTCAGCGTTTTAGTTTTGAGAGTGGTCAGTGTGATTTTTTTTTGGTCTATACTAATCGTCCGAAAACCCTGAATCAGCTGAAGAACAATATTCTTGATGCTATCGCCAAAAACGACTCGGAAATGCTGGCCAAAGTGGTCCACAACTTCAGATTTCGACCCTCCCAATGCATTGAGCATAACGGTGGCCCTTTTCAAGATATCATTTTCAAAAAGCATTGAAAAAAAAATTTTAATTTACAGTTATGTAAAAAAAAGATTTAAATTATATCTCTAATACCTTTTGTTTTATCATTTTTTAAAATAAGGAAATTCCCTTATATAAGGTTATGGAGAAAATATGGGGATTGACTTCCCCGAGACTTTCTCGTATATTCTTTTGGAATTACGTCTGGGTGTGTGTGTGAACACTATTGCTTAAAAACCAAAGCAGCTAGATAGATGAAATTTGGTATATGCTCCTTACACTAAAATTGTAGATTTCTATCAACTTTTGGAGTAAATACGTCACTTGGAAGTAGTACTTGAAAAGTTTTTTCAAAAATTTTGAAATTTTCAATTTTTTTGTTATATTATAATAAAATACTCTATTTTAAAAAGTTTTTATTCTTTAACATTTTTTCGAAAACTGAATAGTTTTTGAAATAATCAAAGAAGAAATAGAAAATTTTCGTTAATTTTGATAAAAAAATCAAAACAAAATCATACAAGTGTCATTAAAAAAAGGGTAAATATAAACAAATTCATTTGTTTCACAAATTCATTTTTCGAAAAAATGTCAAAGAATAAAAACTTTTTAAAATAGAGTATTTTATCATAATTTAACAAACAAATTGAAAATTTCAAAATTTTTGAAAAAACTTTTTAAGTAAAGTACTACTTCCAAGTGACGTATTTACTCCAAAAGTTGATAGAAATCTACAATTTTAGTGTAAGGAGCATATACCAAATTTCATCTATCTAGCTGCTTTGGTTTTTAAGCAATCGTGTTCACACACACACACACACACACACACACACACACAGACATAATGCCAAAAATGGTCTTTTTGGACTCAGGGAGGTCTAAAACGTGGAGAAACATCAAAATCTCGAAGTCGAATTTTTTTACGATTACATAACTTTCTCTATACGAGAAAGTAAAAAAAAAACAACCAGCGACGTTAAAATAATTTATTGACAACTATTTCGGAATGCCTAACGCAATCCATTCTCAGTCCATCAAATCATATATATAATTGTGAAGTATTTTTCAAAATTATATATATAATATAAAGATGTATTTTTACTTTCTCGTATAGAGAAAGTTATGTAATCGTAAAAAAATTCGACTTCGAGATTTTGATGTTTCTCCACGTTTTAGATCTCCCTGAGTCCAAAAATACCATTTTTGGCATTATGTCTGTGTGTGTGTGTGTGTGTGTGTGAACACGATTGCTTAAAAACCAAAGCAGCTAGATCGATGAAATTTGGTATATGCTCCTTACACTAAAATTGTAGATTTCTATCAACTTTTGGAGTAAATACGTCACTTGAAAGTAGTACTTTACTTAAAAAGTTTTTCAAAAATTTTGAAATTTTCAATTTTTTTGTTATATTATGATAAAATACTCTATTTTAAAAAGTTTTTATTCTTTGACATTTTTACGAAAACTGAATAGTTTTTGAAATAATCACAGAAGAAATAGAAAATATTCGTTAATTTTGATAAAAAATCAAAACAAAATCAGGTGTCATTAAAAAAAGGGTAAATATAAACAAATTCATTTGTTTCACAAATTCATTTGTTTATATTTACCCTTTTTTTAATGACACCTGTATGATTTTGTTTTGATTTTTTATCAAAATTAACGAATATTTTCTATTTCTTCTGTGATTATTTCAAAAACTATTCAGTTTTCGTAAAAATGTCAAAGAATAAAAACTTTTTAAAATAGAGTATTTTATCATAATATAACAAAAAAAATTGAAAATTTCAAAATTTTGGAAAAAACTTTTAAGTAAAGTACTACTTCCAAGTGACGTATTTACTCCAAAAGTTGATAGAAATCTACAATTTTAGTGTAAGGAGCATATACCAAATTTCATCGATCTAGCTGCTTTGGTTTTTAAGCAATCGTGTTTAAACACACACCCAGACGTAATTCCAAAAGAATATACGAGAAAGTCTCGGGGAAGTCATTCCCCATATTTTCCCTCAGTGAATTACTTATCCGAGGGTTCCCCCCCCCCCCCCCCGAATATAGAATGGCTTCTCATGTCGTTTTAGATTTGGAAAAACACTCCAAAAATACATAATTTGATGCACTGATATGGATTCCGTTTGGCATCGCTGGTTGTTTTTCTCTATAACCTTAATTATTTGTACCATCATCATGTATGTAAAATAAATGAACTAAAATATTCACCTCTTTCTTTCCTTTTGTCCAATTTGATTGACTTTCCAACGTTCATGGTCTCGATGACAAATTATTGATCTATAAAGTGTTGAAACTAGAAGTAACTGATGTCTATATACCAATTGAATAATTTCATATTTTTCATCTAATAACTCGGACGATTTACTAATATGCTAAAAAAAAATAATAGGGATATTAAAAGAATGAAACTGTGATATAATTTCCATGTAATACAAATACCATATAAAAATCAATTTCAGTATGAACCACTAAACCGTTTCGATCGCCGCTGAATAATTTCATTCCATTTGGACTCCATTCCACAGAGGTGACTGGAGCTTTATGAAGATCGCTTATTGTGTATCGTTCCACCTAAGTTAATATAAGAAAATATTAATAATTATTAATAAATAAGAAATCAATATTTTATATTTGAATTAAGATTATTAGACTCTCGCTGGAAAGGAAATAGAAGTCTGGTTCGAGTCCAGAAGGAGCTATTTATTCCAAATCAAAGGCGTTCCAAATTTTATCAAGTTTTTGTAGGGTGCTATTTGAAAATCTATTCCTTTTAGTCATTATATAGATATTTTAAATAAACTTTAATTCAAAGGTTTCCATTTGAATATATATGAAATATATTTATTATAATTATTGACTTTGATTAAAGATGGTTTTATATATTCCGAAGATTAATTTAATGGGTTGCTGTAATATTAAATATTATAAAAAATAGAAATACCTTTTGATTCTTGTTTATTCTTAGTGATTCAGGTAAAGAATCTGGAGGAACTTTTGGTATTTGAAAAACAGTAACAGCACCTGAAGAATCACCTGCAGCTACCATAAAATCCACCGTAGAAATGGCCCTCACACAGGTGACTGATGATATAGAACTCTGGGCATTTTCATACTGGATTAATATAAATGTTTTTAAAAAAAAGCTTAATAAATTTTAAATTATTACCTCACATCGTAGAACTTGAAGATCGCCTTTGACCCGATCAAACCAATAAACTAATCCTGCATTGGTGCCTACAGCTATAAATTCGGAAAGGGCATCAACGCATGTTAAATTAAGAGAATGGGCAAAAAGTCCTCGTTGAATTCGTGTGGGAATATGTTGTAAAAGTTTTGTTAAAGGAGCCCATTCTCTAAAAGATTCATCTTCACAATCGGCCATCCTTCAAAAACATGAAACTATCAAAATTAGACTTTTGAACAAAATGACATTTTAAATCATATCTATATAAAACTATAAATATATTTTGATGTAGAGGTTTTTAAAATGTATATATATTTAATTATTAATAGTAACAAGTAATTTGAAAGTAAAGATTTTTAGTTAAAAATTAAATTTTGAAAGATATTCACAGATTGTCATTGAAAGTGAATGACATTAAATTAATTAATTATTAAATAACAGATAGCAGCACAAGTAAATGTCAAATTTCAAATTATTAAATCTTAAAAATAATATATTATTATATCGTATTGAAAAATCTTGTGGAATCCCTTGGTGGAATCCAGTCTTAAAGACATATTAAAATAATCTACAAATATAATAAAATTATTCTTTAAAGTTTATTAATATCAAGGAGGTAGGGAGGGGAAGTTTATTCCCTGGAGGGAAGCTTTGAAATAAAGGTTGTTGCCTATCTGACGTCACAGACACCATATTGTTCCTATCAAAACATTAGAATTTCCATTGGACTTAAGGCTCAAACAGACAGAACGCGAAATTCGCGACGCTCAGGCTACGCGCGCATTTCGCGATGAAAGGCGTTTTTGCTAAACCACACAGGTAGCGTTATCTGGGCGTACGATCCGGTATTGTGTATATGTATATTTTTCATTAACATCACTCATCTTGATGATAGTTCGCCTGTTCGCGCGAAGGAGTTGTAAATTTGTACAACTCGAAAAAGCTGTCGCGCGAAAGAGAGCGTTTACGCCGCGTAAGTTCGCCCCCTGTGTGACGGGGATGATACAGTCTTGCCTTATACAACATTTCGCGCCCTTTCGCGGCGTTGAAAAAACGCCAAGCGACGCGAATTTCGCGTTCTGTCTGTTTGAGCCTTTATTGTTAATATATCACCTAATTTATAACCTATATTTTGGCCAACTGGCGTGCCTACCTTCTATACCGAATGTCGCGGGTTCGGACCTCAGGTAGTCCGATGATTTTATTTAAGCCATTTGAATACCAAATGAATGAAATTTGGTAGGCCTATATATGAAAAAAAAAAGAAAAGGGGAATGACTTCCCCGAGACTTTCTCGTATATTCTTTTTGGAATTACGTCTGGGTGTGTGTGTGTGAACACGGTGGCTTAAAAACCAAAGCAGCTAGATCAATGAAATTTGGTATATGCTCCTTTTACTAAAATTGTAGATTTCTATCAACTTTTGGAGTAAATACGTCACTTGGAAGTAGTACTTTACTTAAAAAGTTTTTTCAAAAATTTTGAAATTTTCAATTTTTTTGTTATATTCAGAGTTGGCAGGTTTTATCCCGCCGAGTATAATACACGGTTTTATACATGTATAAAACTATTGCGGATAAAACTAGGCCGATGTATAAAAAGTATAAAACTGTAAAAAACCAACCCCCCCCTGAAAAAACAGCTTAAAAGCTTTTCATATTTTATAATGTTTTAAAGCATTGACGATGTTGTTTCCTTTTTATTTAGTGAATAATATAATCAAAATGTTAATAATTGAAAAATGAAATTTTATTTGAATTTCCTTTCTCGTCGGGTTTGCGCATACTACAGGTATTACCATGGTCAATGCTCTGCCGAATTAAAATCAATTATCCCACCCAATGCAACATATTCACGGAACACAAGAGAGGCATCTTCCCAGCATCCCTATGCTGTTCAGATCACGACTAACAGAACAAATCAATTTCATTCTTCCTTTGTCCCCATGACCTCCCGTGATTGGAACAAGCTCCCTGCGTCCATCTTCACCAAAACCTACAATCTTCAGACTTTTAAGTCTAACCTCAACAGGCATCTTCTCAGTTTTCGCAGTTGAGTTTCCCCTTTATGCTTCTCCTTTTGTTTTTATTTTCTTCCTGGCTGCATGTGACTATTGGTCATTATAGGTCTTCGGACCTTATGCACCCATTCCAAAAAAAAAAAAAAAAAAAAAAACGCATCCAAGTTTTATACATTTTATACGTTTTATACAAGTTTTATCCGCAATTTTTGTATAAAACTGCAAAATCGTGTATAAAACCCAACTCTGGTTATTTATTTTTTTTTTTTAATTCCCCTTTTCGGCTACAGAGGCCATTAGGGTAACTCTGGTTATATTATGATAAAATACTCTATTTTAAAAAGTTTTTATTCTTTGACATTTTTTCGAAAACTGAATATTTTTGAAATAATCAAAGAAGAAATAGAAAATTTTCGTTAATTTTGATAAAAAATCAAAACAAAATCATACAGGTGTCATTAAAAAAAGGGTAAATATAAACAAATTCATTTGTTTCACCAAGGTTGTTTCACAAAGTCAATGTTTTGATAAGAACAAGATGGCCGCCATGAATTTCCTTATAATCCCCAAGATAGCACCACCAGCTCTGTTTAAAATAAAAAGGAGAGTCTCATATCTATATTATCTTTGTCTCTGATTGCTCTCTTTATATAAACTCTCACACATGGTCTCAAACATTTTATAGTTGTTCATATTTGAGTGTTGTTAGTTGCATCTAATCTTTGCTTTTTCTCCTCCGGCGTATTTTATTATTTATATCATTTATTTGTGCTGTATACAGGCTGTATATTTTTCTATAGTGTTGAGTGCATAGTTTTCTGAAATGAGTACTGCAGGTAAGTTTTTATTATAAAATTTGTCTAAATTGAAGATTATGTCGACATTTTTTTCTTTGATAGAGAACTTTTTCGGTATTTTTTTCCTTTCCATTATTTTTATTAGCTTAAAATAAAGCCAATTTGATCTAGATTTCAATAAAAATATAAAAGAAATTTAGAAAAAATATTAAGGTGACATTAACCTATAAAAAACGTAAGTTATTTTATTTATTCAACAACTAGGCTTATATTTAAAACAAATATTAAAGCAAGGAATTCTTGGCTGGGAATTCGTATATGATTCGATTTTTTGATGGTTTTGAGGTTCATGAGTCCAAAAAAGTGGTTTTTCAACATGGTCTGTATGTCTGTGTGTATCTGTGAACTAAATATCTCAAGAACTACAAGAGCTACGAGGCTGAAATTTAATTATCTATTGATGCACTTTTTTAGTTTTTTGGATTTTCTCAAAATCGGCTCGCTCTAACGATTTTGATTAAAACTCAAAAATCCATTATTTTTTATATATACTTTAAAATGTATATTTTCATTTTGCCATTGAAATCTGCTGGACACTTTACTCTTGTACTTCATAGGAAAAAGTTAGGAGAAATGGTTGGCTATAATAACAAAATATAAATATTTTTCTATGCTTATAAATTTTACAACTTGAATTCTAATATATCGGTGGAAACTAAATATATGTCGACACAAAAAATCTGGCAAAAAACAAGCACAGAACACAACTTTCTTTTGCCAAAGGTAGGAGAATAATTATATATATAGAGATGTTAATGTATATATATATATATATATATTTATATAGTGAGAAAGTTTTTGTTTCAAGTCAAAAATTCGATGTCGAAATTTTGAAATATACGTTTTGAGGTCCCCCCGAATCCAAAAAAAGTGGTTTTCGCAACACTACTGTGTGTGTGTGTCTGTGAACAAAATATCTCAAGAACAAAAAGGGAATATTTTCCCATGTTTAATCTTGAATATATCGGCGGAAACTAGATATATGTCGAAACAAAAAATCTGGTGTATCAAGCAACCTTACCTTTGGTAAGAGAAAGTTGTGTTCTATGCAATCAATCACATAAGATTTTTTCAAGTGATATCCAATCATCCAATCGCTTCGAATTGAATGATTTTGGACCGTGCAAATCGAACCGACATTAAGGAGCTTTCCCGGCCGACAAAATAGTAACCGTTGGCTCTAGTTGAAACTTATGTTTTAATAGGAGATTTAAATTTAAATGCACAAGGTTTTCGGTTTCAATAATATATATTATTGAAACAGAAAACCTTGTGCATTTAAATTTAATTCTCATATTACAATATGCAAAATATTATATATATATAATATATATTATTGAAACAGAAAACCTTGTGCATTTAAATTTAATTCTCATATTACAATATGCAAAATATTTTATTAATCTCATCTATAATTACCCTGTACAAGATTTTTAAGAATAAAATCATTGTGTGGTTTTATGAAACCACGATGCAAGTGAAACTTTTTTCGGATCGTAGGCTTTTAACTGAAAATTTTCAGAAAATTATTCAATTAAGGGTATTAAAATCGCGTTTTTAATCTTAATTTAATAATTGAAAAATGGGAATGATAATGGGAAATCAATAGGCATATGTTAAAAACTGAGAAAAATATTTATTTAGTATTTGAATCATTTTAAATTATTTTAAAAATTATATTAATTTAAAAGGCTGTATAGTGGTATTAAAATTTGGCCTGAAAGTACCTCCAGCATTTTTATTTCTCATTCATCAATTTAAAAATTGAATAATTAAATCTCACAATTATTTTTTTTATAATTCGTCATATATATTAAATTTAAACTTTCCTATTTTTGTCATCATGGTTTGTGACGTCATAACTTGTAGCGTCACGGCCTTTGACGTCACGGCTTGTAATGCGACATGCTGATAGAGAAACGAAAAAATTTGTGTCGATCAAAATAAAGTTTCACTTTAAAAATATAATCGAGAAAGAAAAAAATACAAACTTATATATAAGTATAATACCTTTCTTATAGGTTAACGTCACCTTTATTTTCTTTCTATATTTTCGTTATTTTTATAGAAATATGTTTCAAATTGGCTTTGCCACCTCTAATTTAGGCTAAGACAAAGAATGGGGAGAGAAAAAAGGCCGGAAAAGTTTCCTATCAGGAAAAAAAATGTCGACATAATATTAAATCGAGCCTAAAATTTTTTGTTTATAATCACATTAATATAAATCTTTATTTCACAGATGAAAATGGGCAGTTGGATACGTCTTCATCTCAAAACGAGGAAGAGAGATCTCCTTCACCACAGAGCAATCGCTCAAATTCCTCTTCGAGAAATGAAAAATCCCGCAGATCAGAATCCCCATCATCAGTAAAATCTAGATCAAGATCAAATTCGTCTGCACGATCAGGTTCACCTGATGCCAAATCACGTTCTCGATCAGGTTCTCCTGAACAAAAATCGAGATCGGCTTCTCCACAATCAAATAGATCAAGATCAAATTCACCTCGTTCACGATCAGGGTCACCTGCTGATGGAGAGAGATCACGTTCTGCAACTCCTCGCTCCAAATCGCGATCTAGATCTAGATCTAAATCACGTTCTAAGTCTGGATCCCCAGCTGCAAGATCACGGTCACGATCTGGCTCTCCTTCAGTTAGATCAAAATCAGGTTCAAGATCTCGTTCAGGATCACCAGCTGCTCGATCAAAATCAAGATCTCGATCTCGTTCAAGATCTGAATCTCCAGCGGCAAGATCTCACTCAAGATCCATCTCTCCGAAAGCAAAATCCCGTTCTAGATCCGGCTCACCAGCTAATAGATCCAAATCACGATCCAAATCTCGCTCTCTTTCAGTCTCTCCTGCTCGTAGGTCAAAATCTCGATCTCGATCAGCATCCCCTGCTAATAAATCTAAATCGCGTTCAAGATCTCGTTCAAGATCTGGATCTCCAGCAGCAAGATCTCGATCTAGATCTAAGTCTGGATCACCAGCAGCAAGATCTCGGTCGAGATCTAAGTCTGGATCTCCAGCAGCAAGATCTAAGTCTGGATCACCAGCAGCAAGATCTCGATCGAGATCTAAGTCTGGATCACCAGCAGCAAGATCTCGATCGAGATCTAAGTCTGGATCTCCAGCAGCAAGATCTCGATCGAGATCTAAGTCTGGATCACCAGCAGCAAGATCTCGATCGAGATCTAAGTCTGGATCACCAGCAGCAAGATCTCGATCGAGATCTAAGTCCGGATCACCAGCAGCAAGATCTCGATCGAGATCTAAGTCCGGATCACCAGCACGAAGATCGAAATCTAGATCTAGATCTAAATCTGGATCACCAGCAGCAAGATCACGCAGCAGATCGAGATCTAAGTCTGGATCACCAGCAAGGAGATCGAAATCTAGATCTAGATCCAAATCAGGATCCCCTGTAGCGAAATCCAAGTCTCGTTCAAGATCCCGTTCGAAATCTGCATCTCCTGCCAAATCAAAGTCACGTTCAAGATCTCCGAAAACTCGATCCCGGTCACGTTCCAGCTCTGCTGGTTCAAGATCTCGCTCTAGATCGGCATCTCCTAAATCTAAGTCATCAGTGAAAAAAGATTCCAACAAAAATCGAGGATCAGATCGTAAGTAAAATATATTGTATATAATATAATGGGATAGATGGTAGGTAGATAGTAAAAAAAAAAATAATTATAATTCATTTATTTCTATTATAGAATCTGATAATGAAATAGAAGAAAGAAGATCAGTTATAGATACAGATAACGAATCGGATAAAGAAGGTGGAAAACGAGAACCAAATTCCCGAAAAAGAATTATGAGCGATTCTGAAGACGATGATGGAGGAGGTCCTGGAGAAAAAATAAAAATGAAAAAACGAAAAAGCGCAATTATTGATTCAGATGACGATGAAGATGAGGATAAAGACGCTAAAAAGAAAAAGGTAACTACTTTTTTATTTATTCAATGAAAAATAGAAATGGCTGTGGTGATGATTAATTAAATAAGGAGCTCAATGAGGAAGGCACACAGCAGAAATAAAAAACTTTTATATTATTTCGTCGACGTCGCTCTCATCTTTAAGGCGAAATAATTGTCGCAAAAGAGATGGAGAATTTTATAATGTATATGTTACGCCGAATTGACGAAATTATTGAATACATATTTCAAGAAATGGGCAAAATTTTGCCGTTTTCGTGAATTCGGCAAGCCCTCTGCCGAGTTCACGAATTAGGTGATTTTTTTTGTTAGTTTTGCCTATTTCACGAAAAAAGCAGCATTAGCTTTTCGTGTTTTTCGTTTCTCGATTTTTAGCACTTATAAAAGTTAATCGAACCGAAGCTGTAAGATCCCAAAGTTGTTTTAAATTTTCTTTTTCTAAGGAGAATCTTGCCTAATTCGTGAAATTTTTGCCCATTTCATGAAATAGGAAATTTCGTGAAACAAATTATCGAGGGAACTAAAATGCATTGTTTTTATACCAGTTATTTGGATTTTCTCTGGGGACTGGCAAATTTGCACGAATTAGCCAGAAATACGAATAATCGGGCTATGAAAGAAATATCGGGATTCCACTCTATATATATATAAGCCAATAGTTACGTTAAGTCAAAATAAGATATTAGTTTTTATTCAATAAAATCTTTTTTTTTTTTTTTAAGGAGCTTGATTCCCAAGATGAAAAAGAAAAAGATTCGGATGATGAGAAAGATGAAAAAGACTCCGATATTGAAAAAGATAAGGATTCAGATGATGAGAAAGATAAAGATTCAGATGATGAAAAAGATGAAACTGAAAGTCAGATTGGTCAACCAATTGAAGAGGAAAAGAAAGAGGATCAACCAGCTGTGCCTGATCTCTCTGATGAAGATAGCGATCGTGGAGTAGATGATAACGAGTATGTTCAATTATACATTTCAATTAATTCTTCTGTTCTTACTGATTGAATGTTAATTTATTTTTCAGCGTCAACAATTCCGGTATGTCAGATTTTGATTTAATGTTACAAAAAAAGAAAGAATCCCAAAGGCGACGAAAACGTAAAGATATTGATATAATTAATGATAATGATGATATCATTGCTCAATTGCTCGCTGATATGAAGAATGCCGCAGAGGTTTGTTAAAATTGTCTTTTTTTTAAGAGAGAGTAGAAGTGGCTGTCTATACGTACTTTTTACCGGTTTTTTTAAAGCAAATTAAATTCATAAGGGATTATCAGGTTAGGTGATATCAGACCAGCTATAAGCCCTACGTTGTACTCATAAGGGATTATATTGAGACAGAAAGTTATAATTTTTTAATGATTTATTAAAAAATTATGAAAATTAATTTTTTATTAAAAAGCAAATACAGAAAAACAAACTGTCTCAATAATTTAAATATTTTTTTTTATTTAAAAATGAATTTATTATTATTATTAATCACATGTTAAGAAAAATTTAAAGTAAGCTTGGATGATTTATTTAAAAACTGTCAAATAGTTCAGCATTCTTGCAAAAGATGGCAGGCTAGTCTAATAGCCGGTATTATCAGATCACATATTAGCCTATATTTGTATATTTTTAGACTTTTATAAAGGATACATAATATATAATAACATTTATGAACTATTAAAAGATCAATGAAAAATGCATACGATTATTAGCTACCATTCTGACATCTCTTGGCAAATTTTCGTAATAGGTGGTTTTTTTGGCTTACTTTTTAAGTCACATAACGCCATCCTAGCGGCAAAAACATGCGTAACAGCTTCACTCCTACTCCGCCTTAATATTATAATTTTATTTTTATTTTTTTTAACTTTGGTTTTATTTTATTTCATAGGAAGACCGTCAACAAAATCAAAATGGAAAACCTGCAACTAATAAAATTGCTATGTTACCGAAAGTACTTTCCCAATTGAAAAAGCATGACCTGCAACTTGCTTTTATTGAACACAATGTTTTAAATGTACTCACTGACTGGTTGGCTCCAATGCCCGATCGAAGTATGCCCTCTTTGAGAATTCGAGAAAGTCTCCTCAAACTTCTATGGGAGGTTTGTACTTTTTTTTTTTTACTTTAAAAAATACTTTTTAAATTGTAGAATAGAATAACTTAGTTTTTTTAATGTTTCGACATCTTTTAGTCATTTGTCGTTATTGTTGGAAATAGATTTGTCCAATTGTTTTATATGTGGCATGTATTATTTATAAAATAATATTAATAGCTCGGCTCCGAACGTGTTTGTTAACTTGTAGGCCCATAATATAACAAACATTCTCTAGTCTCGAAAAATGAATCTATCGAGTCTGTTTTATTGTCAACTTATAATATTCATTAGTAAATGATTCATAATAGGACTTTTATGCCCGTTTGCACCAACACATCTTAGATCTTAAGCTCGTCTTACATCTTACAATTGAATTTGAAATCCGGAAATCCTAACTTAAGATCCTCTATTTGTGCCTCCATCGCATAAATAATACAATAAGAAATATTTATTTAAAAAAAATATATATATTCTTATTTATATATAACGGTTATCGTCAGTCTTATATGGCCTGAGTTGCTGAAAAGACTGTGTGAATGTGTGTGTGAGCGATTAAAAAAAAAAAAGACACTTCCAAATAATTCTGATATGAAGTTCTCGATCTGAATTTTTTTAATGCCATAGAAACGAAAACACTCGTAAAATTAATTGTTGTTCTCAAAATTGCTGTATTAGAGAGTAGTGCCACTTTCTAAATAAAACTTTCTTGTCTCTTCAGTAGAGCTGGGTAGAAACTTTGGAAAGTGGATGGTGGTAACAATTGTCGATAGGAGATAAGTTTCAAAATTTTATGATTTTGTATTTTTTAAGAAAATGGACGAGAAGTCATAGGAAGTAATTATTTTTTAAAAAATCTTCCAATGTTTTCTACATTAATAATTTTGCAATTCTAATTCATATATAGTAAATATATATAAATTTTATTTTTAGTTCCCAAGAGTGAGTCAAGATACTCTAAAACAATCGGGGATTGGAAAAGCTGTTATGTATTTGTATAAACATCCTAAAGAAACAAAAGAAAATAAAGAACGCGCTGGAAAACTTATAAACGAATGGGCCAGGCCAATTTTTAATCTTTCGACTGATTTCAAAGGTAATTATTTGATAACGGATTTTTTTCATTATTTAAGTTCTTTTTTTTTTGGTATCTTAGACTCTCTTATAATTAGATTTAATAAAATAATATTTTTTTTTTATAGCTATGTCCAAAGAAGAACGTGTACAAAGAGATTTAGAGCAAATTCCAAAACGTCGACGTTTGTCAGACGGTGGCCAAGGAAGTTCAGGTTCGTCAGGATCGAATAAAAAGTCTGATATCCGACTTGATGGAAATCCTGAGGGCAGACCTTTAAGGCCAGGCGATAAGGGATGGGTTGCTCGAGCTCGGGTCCCAATGCCAAGCAATAAAGATTATTTAGTTCGACCCAAATGGGAAAACGAAATTGATATTAGTAGAGTAAGTTTTTTTCATCATATTTAAATTATTAGATTATTAAAATTATTCATTAATTCATGATTATTATTTTTACAGTCAACGAAGAAGCAATTAAATCGCTTTGAAAGGCATATGAAGAATTTTATAGATGCCAAACGAAACAAACAAGCAAAACGAGCAGTTACAATTTCAATTGAAGGAAGAAATATGGCTCTTTAACATATCTCTCTCTCCCTCTCTCTCTCTCTCTCTCTTCTTTTCCCTTCCTATAATTATTAAATTAATGTATTCAAATATTTGTTGTATGTAAAAATATTACTGAGAAAAATCTTGTATTTTCATCATTTGATTGGTCTGAATTATTTGATAGATGGAGTTTTTATAGCTGTATATTTCTGAAGTATTTAATTAGAGAATTCGAAAAGATTGCAAGAACTCCGGATTTTGTAAAGATATTTCTTTTTTGATTTAGGATTTTAAAAATCCAAAACAAAAAATAATACTTTTTGAATACTATCATTATTATTAATAATATTCTCTTTCCATCTTTGTGGAATGTGAAATACTTATAAAAGATTTTATGTATTATTTTATATATATATATATATATATATAACAATCCTATTAGTTTGTAAAACAAATAGAAAATATTATCTAAATTAATTTTATCCCCTGAACAATAATTTAAAAAATTCTTTTTGTAAAATAAAATAAATAAGAAATTTCTTGTAAATGTTGTTTATTAAAAAATATACTTGTATATTTTATTTATTATATAATTATTTCTATAAATCCTTTTTATTTACAGAAATATATAGAAAATATTATAATTAAGTATATTAATTTATATAAAAGAATTAGAGACCAATTCCATTCTCTTCTCGTCTAATATTTACAAATATGTAGGCTACATATATTTTTTAATAAAAAAAATTCAGTGTTCATTAAAAAAGGTAATTAAAAACATTGAATGAGAAGAGTAAATACGGCAGAGGCCAGCTGTTTGTTTCTCGTTGGCTCAGCGCTCTCCAAGTTTCAATTAGCAGCTTGACTGATCAGATTCATTCAGTGAGCAGCAAAAAGTATGCACGCGAAAATAATTTTAGGCTATGGAGTCGGTGTCACTTTCACAAATATTTCTTTAGAACTAGTAATATAAAATACGAGGGCAGGTCAATAAGTCCGTGACTTTTTGAATTTCCCGCCTCTTAACTGAAATGGCAACACTGCTCCTGTTAGCAGGCAACTATCAGCTGACTCCTGTCGAAATTTGAACCAAATGAGTCTTTTAGTTTTTGTTTGACACCATGAATATGTGTATGATCTGTGATAGCAGACTACCTAGTGATTTCTGAAGATGCAAGGGTGCACATATGTGCAGTTTCCATGGCAAAAATCCATGAATTGGGATACTAATTGCTCCCTCATCTGCCCTATTCTCCGGATTTAGCCCCGAGTGACTATTTCTTGTTTCCAAACCTGAAACAAATGGCTCGGTGGAAAGAGATTTGACTAACGATGATTTTGATGCCCTCGAAAAATCTTATTTTTGGAAGGGATAAAAAAATTGGAGAAACGTTGGACAAAGTGTATAGAGCTGAAAGGAGACTACGTTGAAAAACAAAATAATTTTTTATCCAAAAACCTGTGTTTCATTCAAAAAGTCACGGACTTATTGACCTGCCCTCGTATCTTATAAGTAAAAAGAGAATAAATAGTATAGTACAAAATAGAGTACCTTCAATGTGCTTTAATGGGAATGCTTTAAGAAATAAATAACAAATAAGGATAATAAATGGAATTAAGGTCAAATATTGATAAGGTGCTCTAAATTCTAATTTCATTAGGGCTTACTTCAGGTAAGAATAAAAAAAAGGATGAAGTAAAAATAATTTATTTTATAAAAATATGAAACAAAAAAAGAAAAATGAAATCAAATTATTTCTCTCCTATTTTATGAATTCCCCACCCACTTGATCTGCCTACTCGTGTCATGTGTTCCTTTACCGCAGAATCAAGAATTTTATAAATATCTTTGCATCCTTCAACAGCTCGTTCCATCACTTTGGGTAAATGTTCTAAATGAAATCTTTGGGACATTTCCGTTAACGCTATCTAAAAAGAATAAAATAATAAAAATATCTCTTGATTAAAATTCTCATCCATTCAATTAAATATTTTTTGGGGTTTTCAATATAATTAATAAGAGATACAAATTTTAATTAATAATTTAATGTCTTTGAGAGGAAGGTTATTATGAATTCTAATTCAACAAAATTGATAGAAATAAATAGAGATGTATTGAAAAAGTTTTTATCTAAAGCTCATAAGAACAGTACAACCCCTGATAACCGATCTGGCCGGGACCGAGACCCTGGCCGGAAACCCGTTTGGCCGATTAATCCGAGGTTTCTGTGTTTTCATTCATTTTCATCACAGGTTTCTGTTTTCCTAACTCGCTCATTTTTGTTTAAGATATCTCAAGTCTATGTAGCCTGAGAAGCAAGCGAGTAAACAAACTCGCCCCTCCTTCTTCACCATCTGAACGACCATATTCCCAATGTTGTACCACACAGTTTAATTAAAATACAAAAAAAAGTAATTTATATATAATAATAAAATAATGTATCATAAATATATGTAATTCATATTACTAATGGGATAGGCTATGAGGTTGTGCTGTAAATCGAAAGAAAATTTATATAAAATAAAGTTAAGAAGCTTTAATACCTGTCCAGAAATGGGTAGAGCAGCTATAGTGAGTGTTGAGCCACCAGAAGTCTCTTCCAAATGACTAATATCAACCATCGCTACATCGCCATTTCCCAAACTCGCTGTGCAAGCACAAATATATTCTTTCAATGGAATACCAGCATCTATTAATGCCAAAATAGCTGCGTTAACACAAGCACAATAATTTCCACCATCAGCTTGAAGAACCTTGAAAAAGGAGATGGATGAATATTTTGAAAATAATTATATTTAACAAGTAAGTTAAATTCAAGTAATGAAGGAGAAACAGAAAAATAATCCCAATAATCACGCACCTGATAGACCTGAATTCCTATAACAACTTAAAATGGAGAATTCTCCAGTTTTTTGTCCACGAGAATTTTCCATCTCTACTAATTACATAGTAAATAAACTGATGACTAACATTTTATAAACAAATACATTTGTATAATAAAACTCTCTGTTATTTATTTGAATTCATAGTCTCTAAATTGAGTGATGAGTGGCATGAAATAAAGGCGAAACGTTTCAACAGTTGAAAGATTCCATTATTCATAGGCTTCTTTTCTTGTCTCTTGGCTTTTTACCTACACTTATATCAAGTTGAAGCTTATATTATTGTGATGGGAGTCGGCCTCCTGCCCCCCCCCCCCCCGATCCCATATATACTTGGTATATATATATATATGCTCTCGGCCTGGGGAGTAGGCAGGTTGAGACCCCGGGAACCAAGAGCTAACACCCCGACTTGGGGAGTAGGCAGATTGAGGCCCCAAAGTCAACCCAAACCAAACACAAACCCGATTACACAGAACCAACCACTGTCCATTCTTCAGAGACAAACCCAGACCTCTGAGGCATCCACCAATACACCGACTTGGGGAGTAGGCAGATTGAGGCCCCATAGTCAACCTAAACCGAACACAATTACACACAACATACCTTCCTCCAGCTCTCAGGGACCAATCCACGCCTCTGAGTCATCCACCAAATTGACCTGGGGACCAGGAAACTGCGACCCCGTAAACAGCCCCCCTCCACCATTACATCCTAACTTCCTTCTCTCTTGAAAATGGCTCCAAAAAGAGAGCCGAAACGTCGAGTAAATCTCAGCACCCCACGCGACTTAACCCGAGAAAACTTATCTTTGCATATATATATATATATATATATATATATATATATATATAATTTTGTCAAATTTATTAGAAGCTATCAAAATTGAAAATTTAATGACATTGATAGCTGACAAATACTTAATTTTGGAAGATTGATATTCTGCTGTTTCTCTCTAGCTCTTTCTTAATGGTTAGAGTACCTCTACGAAAATGTCAATCTGGGAACGAGGATAGAGTTCTGTCATGATAACAGATTGAAATGCTTGTTTAAGATGATTTGACATCTCTTGAGATTTCCTATCACCTCTTGGCCTTCGTTTACGTTCTCCAGTGCTAAAGGTTGCCATACTATATTGACAATTAACGACTACTTGGTCATGCAGAGGTCTGGATCGGCTTCCTCGAACCTAATAATAATAGAGAAACTCTTTAAGGTTATTGTTGTCCAAGGGACTTTTTTGATTTTTAATAATCACCTGATGAGGTCCATAAACAGCTGCTAAAACTTTAGTATTGCCTTGCTCCAAATAAGCACTCCCATCAGGTTGATTAAAAACTCCTAATTTACATCGTATTCGTCTTAATTCATTTGCTCTTCTTCCATCTATTCTTAAACCTTGATCTGAAATCAAATCCTGCATTCTAAAAAGAAAAAATGTTATTAATTGAAAAAATAAATACTAATTGAATCTTTTTACTTACTTGAAGTTGGTTTATTAAATTGATTGATATGAAAAACGTGATGTAAAAATATGAAATTCAAACATGGGATCCGGCGTGAGTTGAACGATTGTTTAAAAGAGCCAGGAAAGTAACTAGTTCCTGATTAGTTCTAAAAAAAGAACAACTATTCCAATGAAAAATGTTGATAACTTTTTGCGTTGGTAATAAAAATATATTATATAATAATTTTTATAAAGTATAAATATATAACAAAAATTCATTTGAAAATGTACATGATTAGAAAAGTTAATGGATAATTTGATTAAAATGAACTAGATTGTTAGATGCGTTCATCATCAAGGGAACGATTTGATTCTTTTCTTTCACCTGACATTAATAAAGGCGGGAAAAAAAGACAGCAAAATGGCAGACGATTATTTAATTATGAACATGATTATGAATTTGAGAAGAATGACAAAAATCTGTTGCAAGCAGAAGAAAAATTAATAAAAAGTTTTCAAAAGATATTAATGATAAACAGAAATTTTTTTAGCAAGATTTAGTTTAAAAGCAAAACTGAGTTGATTGCATCCAAAAGCCAAAACCACAGAGTATTAAAACTAGACAAAACTAAAAGATGAAATTTATCTCAGACGTTCCAAAGACATTATTTCGATAATGAATTAAAATTTGGAAATTTCATTCTCATATGGAGGATTAATAAAATTCTAGAATTCGGATTTAGTATGCATAATTTATTATCCTCTAGAGTTGATTTCTTGAAAATAATTTGAAACCTGGCAACCCTAAACAAAGTTGCTATGAACAAAACTAAATAAAAAATTATGTAATTAATAAAACACTAGCTAATATTTATCTAAATATTCATTTTAAATCAAGAACTTGACTTAGTTTGGTTTATTAGTATGTTTCAGTATAATTCCAATTGAATTTTATATCAAACTAATAATTACAAAATATGGCGAATAAAGGGAAATTTATTGATAGAAGCCCTGATGTATTAACGGTATGTTTTTTAAAATTATTGTTGATTTAGGGGAGTATAGCAAATATGAAGACTTCAAACGCAAAACTCATATTCTTCACTTTTTTTTTCAAAATTTTAAGCAAAAAACTGATATATTTTAATAAAGATTAGGCCATAAATGTCTCTTGACATGAAAAAAAATCTAGCAGTTAAATTGATAGAAAAACGGAGAATGTGACATTTGTATGTGAGTTTCCTCAAGAACATAGAATAAGAATACCATACCATAGAATAAAAGAATAATAAATATTTTTGTTTAGGCAGGTATACCTTCAGAGCTTGAAACTGTTGGTGTGCCTGAATGTATTACTTGGCCTGCGACATATAATGAAGCGCTCTCTCATATTTTGAAACATAAGAAGGACACATTTACTTATAAAGTGCCTGCGAAACTTAATCCTGGATATCGAGGCTTAAATACGGAAGTAAAATCTTTTATATTATGCTATATAGAGACTATATTTATAAATAATTTTTTTTTTAATTAATAGAAGAGAGCAAGTACGGGTGCAGCAAATAAAGAGAGCCTTTGGATGCCAAATGCTGAAAAGGAGACGTTTCCGGACAAAATTTTATTCGTCCATCCTCAGTCCTTGTAGGCTTATAAACTAATTGGGCACAAATTTGTCATTGTTGTTGCGGCACAAATTTGTGCACATGTATATTTTTTTATAAAAACAGGCGAGTGTTTAATGCTTCGAGAGAGTATATAAGATAATTTTCGCTGCACCCGTACTTGCTCTCTTCCATTCCATAACACCAACAGCAACTTCTCTTCAGCTTATTTTATTCAAAAACACCAGCGACGTTTCGAACTTATCAAATTTATAATACAAATACAACAAACAAACTTAAAAAAATAAAAGAAATGTATGCCCATTAACAAAAAGGTTCATACATTTTCATTGAAACAAAAAGATAAAATACATAACTACCAAATATTCGGTCTATCGGAATTAATCTCTCCGCAAATAAAAAACAAACTCCTCCCCTGTTTAATAAAAAATCTGGTGTGGCTGGTCGCACCGGATTTTTTGTGTTGACATATATTTAGGTTCCGACGAGTCCGGTACATTTGAATTCAAGATGTAAATTTTATAATTATGGGAAAATATATATTTTGTTACCATGGCAACCATTTCTTCTATCTATCCTAAGGAGTACAAGAGTAAAATGTGCTTAAAAAGATTTTAAGGACAAAATGAGAATATACATTTGAAAAAGCATCTAAAAAATAATCTGATTTTTGAATTTTAATCAAAATCGTTGGAGCGAATTTTGAGAAAATCGAAGAAAACTGAAAAACTACATCAGTAAAGTACTAGTACTTTTTGGCCGATTTTGTTTAAAAGCTTGTTTTCACGCCCCAGGGGGGTTCTCTAGCTTAAATATAAAATTCCAACCTCGTAGCTCATTTCCTTCATGCTTAAAATAGAACACAGACACACACACACACACACACAGACAGACAGATCATGTCAGGAAAACCACTTTTTTGGATACAAGGGACCTCAAAACGTGTATATCCATCAAAATCTGGACATCGAATTTTTGACATGAATCTAATACTTTCTCTCTCTACCCGTATATATTAACTCTTCTTCTTCTCCCCTTGTCCTGTCCCGCGATGCGCGGTCGGCGGACCTCACTCTTTCCCTCCAACCCTATCATACGTTTTTACGACGGGAAGAAATAGGACAGGCCGGCCTGTCGCACGGTCTGACGCCTGTTGAAAAGAGGAAGGAAGAGACAGACATTTAAAAAACTGAAGGACTGCTTGTCCCTGCTCGGACAGCTCGTGGATTTGATTAAAATTCAAAAATCAATTATATTTTAGATGCTCTTTAAAATGTATATTTTGCCATTGAAATCTTCTGAAGACCATTTTACTCTTGTCGAGTACCCCCGCCTTTATACTTCATAGGAAAGAGGAGAAATGAAATGGTTGCTATAGTAACAAAATATAAATATTTTCCCATACTTATAAATTTTACATCTTGAAATTCGAATGTACCGTATTGTCGGAACTAATCATATCTCGACCCAAAAATCTGGTGTAACAAGCACAAAACACAACTTTCGATTACCGAAGGTAAGAGAAAGTTGTGTGCTGTGCGACCAGTCACACCAGATTTTTTTTTAATTCATAAAGTTCACTGAACAGATATATTATTGGGGGAGAGGGGGGGGGGGGACAACAATAACCTGGCATGCATGCCCAGGAATTGCCCTGATCATCTTTAGAAATGATTTCTCAATAATTTCTTTCTAGATATCGACAATTCTCCAGCCCCCTGAGAGTACAGTCTTTCAATCATTGCTGCAAGAATTTCGGGCAACGCAATATGCTTCTTATTTTAAAGCGCCACTTGGCAAGTGTAGAGACCCTAATCCCGGATTACCCAAACCAATGCCTGAACCAAAAGAGAAGAAACCACGTAAGTAATAACAGATAACACAAAAGAAGCCAAATGCCGCCCGCATGCTTTTTGTCAATGGAAGAAATAAATAAAATATGTTTGGATCATTTATTTCTATTGGACTTTTTGTAAGGGAGGGGTACTGAAGATGAGCCTCAAAAACGTAAAATCACTAGAAAAAAAAGCATTTTAAAAGCATAAAATTTTTTTATTAGGCATAACACTTAAAGATTTGGTAAATCCACCCAAAACTCATCAGCAAGTAATGTTCGAGGATAAAATGGCGCACGATTTGTATGTTAAAAGTCACGAAGATTATTATCCAGGAGAACAAATTGTACGTTTGTAAGTTTAACATTTATTTTCTATTTAGGGTGTTTAGAGGGTAAATAAACATGTCCGGAAACCTTTCTCTCACCGAATATCCACATAAATGGCTAAATAATATCTCTGGAACTGATTGACCAATTGAGTTTAATTTTTTCCCTCCAATTAGAACATAACTTAGCGAATAAAATTTAATTCATTTCGACAAGCCGTTCTAAAGATATAGATTCTTCTTCTTCTTTCCTCGGTGCATTTAGCATAAAAAATGGCGGATATTTTGTGAAAGTAGGCTTTCCCGTAAAAACTTATTTCTTTTAGTAAATATCTTGAGTTGATTAGATGTAGATATTTAATTAGAATGGACGGGAGCATTCCCGGGAAAAGCAACTAGATGAAAAATGAAAACTTTATTTTTTGGTGTCGACGTTTCGAGAGCTTGTTGCACTCATCTTCAGGGCAAGCAAATTGTCGGAATTAGTAGAGCTGTTGCAGTACTATATGAAATAGTTTATTAACATTGCACATACTACTAAATATGAACATGTATAAACATAGATAAACAAACAGTACACAACAACATCTGTACTTAATTCTGACAATTTGTTTGAATGTAACAAGCTCTCGAAACGTCGGCAACAAAAAAATAAAAAGTTTTTATTTTCCACCTAGCTGCTTTTCCTGGGAATGCTCCCGTCCATTTTAGCAATTTTTTTAGCCTTTCCTTAATTATCCTTGCCCCATTCATGATTAGGCCTTCACGTTAAAGTATATTGTATTTTTAGTTATAAAGATAAACATTTTGACATCAATCGGAGGTGGGGCTATAAGACGCATGTGAATTTCCAAGGAGTTGGCGTCGCAAAAGCACTCCAATGGTGCAATCAAGAAAACGTCACCGCTGTTAGCTCTGTTTTGGCTGATTTTATTGATAGAAAACGACCTCCAGTTGGAAAAGTTTTTATAAGGTAAAAGAGCATTCGGAGCTGCTTTAATATCTAAGAGAGAAATAAATCAATTTTCGTTTCTTTATGCTAGAAATCGAGGTCCTCACTTGATCCCTCCTGAAAGGGGTTTTGGCAAACAACAGGAGGCTTTTCCTTTTTTTGGAGCGAAAGAACTCATGAGCCAAGCTCCGCCATGTAAAATGCTCAAGATCCGTTTTGATTGGCTGGCACTCACCAATCAATTGAGAAACTATCTTAAAAAACATAACTTTCCCTATAATGTCTTTTTAAGTGATTTACAAAAAAAAGATATGGTAATGCATTCAGCAATATAATTCAATTTATATTCATTAAGGGGCTTCGGGAGGCAAGGTCTTTGTATGTTTTTCCCAATAAGATGGCGTTAGGAGTCTTGAAAGTTTATCCAAAAAGTCCAACTAATTCGAAAATTTGCCAACAGATGGCAGAATGGTAGGGCTATATTTAATCCCATGTAAGTTATTTGTTTGATTTTCGTTGATCTTTTAATAATGAATAGTTTATAAATATTATTATACATTATATATCATTTATATCAGCATAAAAATACGTATTGTCGGAACTAATCATATCCCGACCTAAAAATCTGGTGTGACAAGCACAAAGCACAACTTTCGATTACCGAAGGTAAGAGAAAGTTGTGTGCTGTGCGACCAGCCACTCCAGATTTTTTTTAAATTCATAAAGTTCACTGAACAGATATATTATTGGGGAAGAGTCCTTAAAGACAGTAAGAAAATAAATATTTATTTAGGGCAATGGCTTCATAAGTGAAGATGATTTGAAAGAACTTTGTAAAAAATACAATGTTTTGGTGGATTTTAATGAATTCAATCCTCTTCTGGAACATTTAAAAATACGGAAAACAAGTGATAACTCATATAATCTGTTTGAATTTTGGAGTTTAATAAACTGGAAATGCGAATTCCCAGATCTTGGAAAACTAGAAGGTAAGAATTACAACAGTCATAAAAAACATATAGTTTTATAAAATATAAAAAAGGGAATTAAGGCGGAGTAGGAGCGAAGCTGTTAAGCATGTTTTTTCCAATAAGATGGCGTTATGTGTCTTAAAAAGTAAGCTAAAAAAACCACCTGTTACGAAAATTTTACAAGAGATGTCAGAATGGTAGCTAATAATATTGGTTGATTTTCTTTGATCTTTTAACAATGAATACTTTATAAACGTTATTATATATTATGTATCCTTTATAAAAGCATAAAAATATAGGCCAGATATAGGCTAATAGGGGATCTGATAATACTATTATATTAAAATACAGCTATTAGACTAGCCCGCCATCTTTTGCAAGAATGCTGAACTATTTGACAGTTAATTTTTAAATAAATCATCCAAGCTTACTTTAAATTTTTCTTAATTAATATGTGATTAATAATAATAATAAATTCATTTTTAAATTAAAAAAAAAATTTTAATTATTGAGTCAGTTAAATTAATTTTCATAATTTTTTAATAAGACATTATAAAAATTTTAACTTCCTGTCCCAATAATTCCTTTTGAATTTAAATAATTTAAAAAAAAACCGCATTCAAAAATTCCTTATAATAGCTTTTTTTTTTTTTTAAGTAGACTACCCGAGTATAGTCGGCCACTCCTACTCCCCCTTAACAAATTGAATTGTTTTTGATTAAGAGAGGAGGATCAAGGACTGACTAAGAAATAATTTTTGTTTTAGACATGAATCCTATTTATCAACATTGGGAAACAGAATACACCCATATGGCAGATCCAGAAATATTAAAGAAGGACACTACGAGTAAATCAAATGGATATGCGGGAAAAGGGTCTCTTTTAAAAGCATCTAATTTTTGTTTTTTTCTTTTTTAGATCTTCCTACTCTAGGAAAGCCTTCAGTGTCCACATACACTGGATTAGTCACAGCTAGTTGCAAGATTAATTTGGAATCTCTACCTGATGAAACAACTGTTCGGGCTCTAATCAATCCAAATATTTTCACACAATATGGCCTCAGTCATCGCGACTTTTTTCTGGTAATTTCATGTAGATGGCCATAAGAAAGATTAATTTTCATCAGGACTTGAGGCCAGAAAAATATCATTTGCGTATGATTATAAAATTTGTGTTCATCAACTTCTTAAATTCATGTAGTTCAAGGGAACAGCAAGCAGTTGTAGTGGAGCCATTGGGATCTAAATATCTACAAATACAGTAGATAGATAACACAGGGCAACACTGATTCTGCGGCAAGGGAATTATTAAACAATTTTAGGTAATTTTGGACTGCTGAAAACGAAAATAATATTATTGTTGAATTGACTCTACTAGGGCAATTCAATTTATCTAGAAATTACATTATAGGAGGGGTTGGCGGGAAAGAGGTCTGCGGAATGGGTTTTTTACGACCGGAAGAAATCGAACAGGCCGGCCCGTCGCACGGTCTGACGCCTGTTGAAAATATAGAAGGAAGGGAAGGGACAGACATGTAAAGCATAGAAAAACTGTCAGTCCCAGCTCGGGTAGCTCGTGGTCGCCATCCACGTACCCACAAGATGTGGGTCCCTGAGCAAAATTTATAGCCTACTTCGTTATAAATTGACTTTATAAGCTTCTGCCGCAGAAAAAAATTTTTTGTTCCCCTGTGTTATTAAGCAAATTATATTTTTTTCTGACCAAAATCCCTTATGAAAATTAATTAAAAAAAAACAACCCGAATTTATTTAAATATTAATATATAATAATATTATATATTCAGCCCCGAAAGGAATCTGAGATGCGAGAATTGTCTGAAGCATTTGGTTGGAAAATTCCAGATAATGTTTTCGCTGAATTGTGGAGAATTGGATGTGAACAAGATGCCAAAGATAGGAAAGGAGAACGTTATGTTACGGATAAATGCTGTCTTGAGACATTCAGAAATTTACTTGACCGTTTAATTGTTGAGCATCTTGCACTTCAACAATAATAAACTTCTAATAGAAATCAAAACCAAAGATATTTTTTATTATTAAAAATTGTATTGTTGGCGAATTCCTGGCTGCCTCCTCTTTTAATATATCTGAAACAGATGCTCACAGTAGATCAATTTTTTATAATAAAGTATTTTCATTCTTCGGGCCGAAATGTCAGCCTTGAGGGCCCCCCCCCCCTGGGGCGAAAATTTGGCTGCACATGTCTTGTTTATTTTATTTTTTTCTTCATCATCATTCCTTAAAATTGGTTGATATTCGTTTCGATAAGCTCAGAAAGTTCAGGGAGGGTTGGTTATAAAATTTCTTGATGATAAATAGAAAGCCTTCGAGAGAGCCTTATTTGAAAAACTGTCAATCTTATATTTTTAAAAATATAATTTTTTTCTTGTATAAAGAAAAAAAACAAATATTGGATTTATTTTTAGAATTAAAAAATGTTTATTGAGATACTAGATTATATATATAGTAAATATATCAATTTGTATTGTATTAATATATTTACAAGAACTCACGGTCAAAAGAATCGAGAATATTTTGTGTTGCTAAGAAAAAATATAAACATGACGTGCTTTATTTATTTTTTTTTTGTTTGATTTGATATATGTATAAATCACATCTACACAAGCATTTCTTTCATTCACCTAAAATATTTGGATTATTTACAATATCATAGTGGAACTCAAATTTTATATAAAAATTTTTTTTTTTATAAGCTATATTTTTTTATAATTTTAGATATATATATATATATATATTTATATCACATTTATTGATTAAAAAAATAGCTTAAACGTTACATGTTAGGAAATAACGACTAAGTTTAAAAACTATTAAAGCCAATTTGTATTTTGTCCCAAAGAGATGTGATAAAAAATAAAAGGAAATTCAGTTTTTGAGTTTTAATTAAATGAGTATAGCAAATTGTATCGTATTTACATTCGTTTGTTATTTCATTTTATTTATAGCAAATGCTATGTACAAAAGCAGTCCATTTAATATTAATTTTTTTTTTTTTATTTTTTATTACCGATGCTATATTAAATAAAATATCTCAAAAAAATAGAGCGCATATCTTTGGTAGCCAAAAACGAAAACGAAAAAATGTATTGGGTTGTTTGGAAAGTAATTTCGTTTTTTCCCCAACAAAGAACTTGATTGTATTTTTTCACAGCTAACTTCACACATAATTCGCATAACCTTTATATATTTTGGGCCCCCGGGCTTAGTGTAGTTAATAGCGTGCCTACCTTCTATACCGAACATCGCGGGGTCGGGCCCAGGCAGTCCGAGGATTTAATTTAAGTCATTTGGGTACCAAATGGCGTTTCAAATGACCATGAACGGCCGTATTCGATAAATTTAAATAATTCTTTTCTTGCTTGGACAGCATTTTTGCCTTTCCTATAGTAAAAAGGCAAAATATGCCCACAATGCTGCCTTTTTCTTTTCATATTTGAAAGGGCACCAAAAAAGTACTTGGTTGAATCAATCAAACATTTTCTCAAGAAAACCTTCCTATATAAGTGTCAAAATAATTTATATAAAGGTTATGCGGCTTAAGTGTGAAGTTAGCTGGGAAAAAAATACAATTAAGTCCTTTGTTGGGAAAAACGAAATTACTTTCCAAACAACTCAATAGTCAGATGATTTTTTTTGTACCCTATTATGTATACATATATGCGAAGATAATTTTATAAAGATTCCTCTCTTTGATGTATTTTAAAATTCACTAATTTATATGTATATATATTTATAAAATTTAATTTTGAAATTGTGAAAATATATATATTCATATGTAAAGCTGCTTGCTATTATAAATAACTAATTGAAATTTATTATAAAACTCGCATTCCTGTTATTTAAGGGCTCTAGATCTAGCGTTAAAAGAAAAAAAAAACAGAATTTTTTTTTATTTGATAGACTTCTACTTATAAAATTGAGCTTTTTCTTTTTTTTTTGCTTTTTAAGAGATTAAATTTCTAAAAATGAAATTTTATTTAGAAAATAACTGTGCAAAAAAACGCACTCATTGATGTTTTCTAGTTTTCTTCAAATTTATAAAAATTTGCCATAAAAATTGATGGAAGAACTTTGATGTATTTGCATCTCAAATATTTAAATATATTTGAGTTTTTTATTATGAAGGAAAAAATTTTTATTTTTTTATATTTTTTCAATATTTAAAATTTTGTGTTTATTTTTTTTTAGTTTGTCTTGTTTTTTTTTTTTTTTTTTGTTACTGCACACTGTTGTCATGGTACTCTACTCCAAGGGGGAGAAAAGGGGGTCAAAAACCCCACCTCCTCTCAAAATCCCAAAAAATTATAAATAAAAAGAAATATATAGAGAGAAATTATAAAAAATATTTTATATTCTTTATTTTATTCATTTGGGAGAAGGGTGGGATGATGAAGTCTAAATGGCCTTAGATGCCGAAAAAGGCCTCAAAATAACAAAACAAATCTGGTGTGACTGGTCGCACAGCACGCAAACTGAACTGGGAGTTTCCAGATACAGATTTTCATATCCCTCTAGCACATTATATGTATTTCATAGGAAATTTGAATGATTAGTTTTTTCTACAATTGTGTCGACGCAATTATCTTTTCACAATAAAAAAACATTGACCAGGGCCCATAACTTTCTCATAAACAAAAGCTGAGTCGAGCAAAGTGACAGAGTGTGTTTTCCAGGAAAAAGATATTAATATATTTAAGATTAAATTTAGAATTAAAGCTCTTAGTTATTATTATTAAATACATAGGTTTTGTTTAAGTGAGTTATTAAGTGTATAAAATACAACGCAGCCCCTCATTTTGTGACCGTCTTCAGGTAAAAAAGTAAAAATTCTCCCTTAAGTGAGCTATTTTGAGATCGGTTTGAAAATCGATTAATTTTTTTACCTAAAGGCGGCCAGAGTGAAATTTTATTCAACATTTAAGCAAAAAATGTGTTTGAAATATTTCAATTAGTCATTTAAAAGGATTTGGGTCGCTTTCAAATATTTTTAGTGAAATTTATAAAATAGGGGCGAAGATGAAACATCAGTTAGAGATTATATAAAAGTATATTTATTTTATTTATAAAATTATTATTCTTAAAAATTTATCTATTATTAAAAAAAAAAAACTCATTCATGTATTAAGTGCGTTTTTTTGCACAAACTCGATTAATTATTATTAATTAGAGTTTTTAAAAATACATTCAAATAAAGATCCTTAAATATCAATAGTCATCATTTAATGTGAATGTATTTTTAAAAAGACTAAAATATCTAACTCATTCTCTTAAAAATTAAACATTTTTTCTTTTGAGATCAAAATTTAAATTATTACTATTAATAAAAAATGGTTTTATTTTCAAAATGAAAAATAGCTTAATTTCCATTTATCCTTAATATTTAAATATTTGTTGGTCGCTCTCATAAATTCATTGATTTAAAATAATAATAAATAATTGTCTCCAGAGCGAGTTTTAAATAAAATATTTGTAAAGTATAAAAAAAAAGAATAAATTATTTATCTTCTAAAAAATATCTTAAATAAATTAAAATATTACTGAGAAGAATTATTAATTATTGGTTTTAATTAATAATTGGATGAACAAAAGCAAAGGAATCAAGTATCAGAATGTAAAACTTTTTAGAAAATAGATCCCAAACTTTTTTGGTTCCCGGAACAAGCTGTTCGCATGTTTTTGCCGATAAGATGGCGTTAGGGGTCTTAAAAAGTTAGTCAAAAAGCCCAAATATCACGAAAATTTGCCAACAGATGGCAGGATAGTAGGGCTATATTTAATCTCATGTATAATGTTTGATTTTGGTTTTATATATATCATTTATACAGGATGGGGCTCGAATACAAGAGATTTTTTTTCTTTATTTTATAAGATTTAGAATAGGACAGGAGAGTCAGTGAAAGGGGGATATTATCTAAAAAGTTATATTTGATACTTGTCTCCTTTTGTAATTACTTTTTGACATATCCAGAAAAAAATTTAATAAGTTTTTTTTAGATTTTATTATTTCTTGAGATTATTATGTAGAAAAATATAAGTTATATCCTGTGATGTAATGATAGTCTCTTTTTTTGGAAATTCTTTTTTTTTTTTCTTTGTTTGGTATTTTGTAATTTTTTTTTATTATTTACTTTTCTAGTTAAATATAAATGATTGGAATAATATAAATTTTATACTAAATGATTTAAGTTAAAACACAAACTCTGGTATATTTTAATTTATTAATTCCATGGTGCGGGGTCGGCATATCATATTTTAATTTAATAATATATCAAATGCCAGAAATAAAAGTGATTTCAATGCACATCCAAATTTATATTATTGATCATTCCGAAATGCGTAGAGAGGACTGGCACTTGGGTTTTTGACAAATTGGCATATTCTTCTTTTAGGAAATCGCCCCTTCGGAAAAAAATTTTTATATATATGAGTCATTCTACAAAAATGGTTTAACTTCGCGTAATTGCAAATAATTCAGTGACTACCAAACAGATTGACTTTTTTAAACATCAGGTAATAGAAAAAGTTAATAATTTTTGGGCGGCACACATGTTAAATATTGGAATTTAAAAAAATTTATGAAAATATTCGGCTTTTTAACCCTAAAATGTCCGTCCCCTAGGATGTACCAGCTCAAAAAGTGAACATTTAAATGCCAATTTATTTTAAACTATTAGATTTGTAATATTTTGGAAATTTATTAATAATTTTTTCAACAATATACTGGATTTGCTGTCTTTTCATTGTTGTATTTAATATATAAAAGAAAAAAAAGTATTCCATATCAATTAGCAAATTTTTTGTTTTATATCAAAAACGTCAGTCCCCTAGAAGTTACCCGCAAAGCTAGTAGGCCGATGAGCATATATATTAATAATAAAAAAAAAAATAATAATAATAATCTGAGAGTTACTAGCTATATGGATATATAATAAAATTAACTTAATATCTATCAAAATCATTACAAACAATTGAAATCAAAGTTACAAATTGTGCATTTCAAATTCGACCCCAAAATTAACCCATTTTTGTAGAATGACGCATATATATTTTGAAAGAGATTTCCTGCCAAAATTGCGTTCCTTGAAAGACGGTTTTCTCCACCATCTTCGATTAAATTAAAATACCCCAAAGTTTATTTAAAAAAAAGTTTTATTTTACTCTTAAAATTAAGAAAAGTAAAACCAATATAACAAAAATAATTTTGTTGTACGAATTGCACAAAGGTGTCAAATCTTAAAATATTTCAAAGATTAAAAAAAAAATGTTTTTTCAATTATTAAGACGATGTTTTTTTTTATTTTAAAATAAAAATTAATAAAATGATGACGATCACTTCACTTATTTTGAAATAGACAAAAATTCTAATTATCACAGAAAATTTTTTCTCTTATTAAGTATACAAAAGAGGCACATAAATATATATGTATATAAATATATATATATATATAAACTCATTCTTGAAAAAAATAAAATAAATAACATCGTCTTAAATTGATTTTAACATTTTGTCACATTTCGAACCATACATTCAATCATCTAATTCCTGCATTGAAAAATTAAAAATTAATTATATCCTTCCTTCCTATAATATCTAATTAGAAATTAATTAAAAGGAACTTGAAATTAATGCAAAAATAAAATTCAAATTAAAATGAAGGGGAAATAATAATAATAAAATATAGTAGATATAATAAAGCCGTAAAGAAAGACAAGTTGTAAAAAATTATCACAAAAAAATTGATCAAAGTATGATTTGATGTGGCTAGCATGAGGTTGTTGGTTGTGATCAGGAGGTTGAGGAGGTCGATCAGAGGGTGGCGGGTCGCACGGCCACTCGATAGAATTTCGTGCCCTCAGGGACGCGGTACCTATTTTCGGCCTAGAAAATTGGAAATCAATTATAAGATTTCCTGACTAGAAAATTAAAAAAAAAAAAAAAAAATCATTAGAAAAACTTTTGATTATTATTTGATTATGATATTAAAAACAAGATGAGGAGTAGCGATGATTCAGTTTTTTGACAAGCTATAAGAGACGGTTATGGATTAGAGCATCAGGGAGCCCATGTACACTAAATTTTCTGGGAAAAAAATAAACATTATACACGATCAAATCTGTGGCGTAACAATAGGCTGGCAGAGCGGGCAAAATAGCACGGGCACATAATTTTATCTTTTTTGGTGCAAAATAAAATAAAATTGGAGTCGGGAGGAATAAAACCAGCGTTTGTCGAACACCTTTACACTTTTATTCTAAGCAGACGTTTCGGTAACCATAACGGTTGCCATCTTCAGTGCCAATGAAAGCTAGAATTAAAATTTTTTTATGATGATTTTATTCCTCCCGACTGCAATCTCACATACCCAGCACACAATTTAATAAAATAAAATTATTTGAAAAATATTTGTAAATTAAATATTTTAAAAGTAGGTGGAAAAATTATTGTGCTTGGCTAACTAGCTCCTAGGAGCAATTATTGTAAGTAGAGTAATAAGTAATAGTCAATAAATATTTTTATTTTTCGCCGCATTTAAAAAAAAAGGGCCCCAATAACTTTTGATACGCCCCTGCATCAGGGAATCGTTTTTCTTTCCTATAAATCCAAATAAAATTCAATTTGAAAAGTGGAAGTACTTTGTTGTGATGAACTTGAGGTGATGATAGTTGGAGTCAGTTCATCACAACAAAGTACTTCCACGCACACAGACATAGGCCTACCTAAAAAAACAACCGGACTCGCATCACCTATAAAGTTAAATGATTTTTTCCTCCAGTGAGGTCATGGGCGTAGCCAGACATCTTGTTAGGGAGAGAGGGGAGGGGTAAGCAATTTATATATACATAGCTTATTAATTATTTATTAATATCATTAATTATTTTCCTTATATAAACTCATAATAAAAAAAAAATTCACAATGGGAAAAATATATATTTGTTTTTAACAGACAAAAAATTTTCACGGCAAGACGGGGAGCTTGCCCCCCCCCCTCCGGCTACGCCCATGATTGAGGTGGATCTTAGCTAGATCTTGTAGTAAGGAATAAAGAAAAGAGCGATCGCAGCTACGTTTATTTGGTTAATTAATAACCTCAAGCGACTATGCAGATATACGACAATCCTCAGGGCTGAAGAGTGTCAACGTGAGGAATTTTGTTGACACGCTTCAGCCCCGAGGATGGTTGTGTATCAGACCGAAACGCCGGCCTGAAGTGACTAATAAACGTAGCTACAATAGCTCTTTTCTTCATTCCTTACTACATTTTTTAAAATGATTTTGAGTAGTTAGAAACCCCAAGAGCAAGTTTTTTTTTTATAGCTTATCCAAAACTGCCAGAGTCAAAGTAAAAGAAATCATTTTTTTTTAGTACAAATATGAAAAATGAATTATAAAAATTAAACGTTAGAGACCTGTGCACGGTTTAAAAATCCTAAATTATAGAATTGATAAGACAGTCCTTATTCTTTCTAACTAAAAATAACATTTATATTTATTTTATCAACAACAAGAAAGATTGGTACAGAGACCATAAATATAATTTGAGGGTACTTGAATCCAAAAGGGACCCGCTAAATGTTCTGTCCGTTCGTGCGTTCCTAACACTTTTTTTCGCTTTGACAATGAGAGCACTGGGCTCATATTTCCATTATCAGAACGAGAACAAAATGACATCTCATCACTTTACTTTCTTTTATACCAATATTAAAGTTCGCGTCTCGAGGTGCTAATTTTCAGAGTTTCCAGGGGCCACAATTTTGAAGTAATCGATCTCAATTTTTTTTTTAATTAAAGATTTTTAAAATATCTACAACTTATAGAAGCCCTTTTTTTATTTTCGAAAATTTTTTTTTTTTTTTTTAGATTAATCACATTAAATAAAAGATTTTTTTTTAAATTCGCTCTATTTCCTATGTTATTTCGATATCTGTACAGAATTAAGGAATGCCTTGTACATTTTGTGATAAATTTGTTGCAATTAATTTAACAATGGAATGTTTATTTTCTCTTACCCCTTAACCATTCAACAAGTTTAAGTATTTATATATCTCAAACTCAAATTTTTTAACTAGGTAGAGAGCTTTGTTTGAAAAAGATGAAATTTTTTCAAGCATATTTGCGAGATGAGTTTGTGTTTATGAATACGCCCCCTGGACTCGAACCAGGGCCTCCACTCTTCCGCTGCGGGCGAACTACCTTTATACTAGGTTGCAGGCCCAAAATTTTTTGTTCCAATTAGGAGAGGTAAGGCAGTCAGTCAATGGTGGAATAAATCGATGTTTATTCCATTCTGCTTGTCGACGTTTTGGCGTTTATAAACAAACAGATGACATCCAATGATTGTAATAAATGACAACTGCTCATCTGAGGAAGGTGTGATTAACACTCTAAACGTCGACAAGAAGAGTGGAAATAAACATCGGTTTATTAGCTTCCTATCCTCACTTACCAGCCATCGAGAAAAATTATAAACCATTGAAGCGAATCGATTGCGGTCCATAGAAAAAATTGAAATTTATATTCCCTTCTATATACGAATTTATATTTAACGACTGTCGGAAAAATACAATGAAGACAAATTTTTACATGATTTCGAGCTACTAGCTGCTCATCACTGAGAGGGAATCTTCTTTACGTTCCTTCCACACGACGAGATGTCACAGCAACTCCCTCTCCTCGTAGAATTGCCGGGGGGCTATAGTGGTGAGATCCTATATTCCAATCCAGGGCTTGCTTGAGGATTTGTTTACATTAAATAAATATTTTTATTTAATGAAAAAATCCCGCACGTCCAGGATTTGAACGGGGAACTTCTTTGTAGAAAGCCGACACCCTAGCCCGCTACACCAGCGAGCCCCTTCCACATTTTTATTAAGCAGTGCAACTTAAATGCAAGGAGGCTGTTCGATAAAGTTTGTTTCGTTGGATTGAGACTAGCTGACTTTTTCCTGCCAATATTAGTTTCGCTTAGGCTGATAAACTGGGCCAAAAGCTCAAAAAATTTACTTTGCTGTCTTGGGGCAAAATATAAAAATGGCGTAAGAGAAAATCCCTCCAATTTTTTTGTGCACTTTCTGAAAATATTTTGATAAATATGGAAAATTAATTAATAAATTTAATAGAAATACCTTTTTGGCAATACAACATTCTTTATCATACACTTCAGCTGCGACGCAGAGTTTTTTCGGAGTCTGTCCAGGTGTGATATGAAGGCCTAAAGCTTCTAATGAGTAATTTTGTACAAAATAAAGCATTGGTGATGTCAACGATTTCTGGGAAAAAAAATTCAAAGCATTTAATTTAAATAATTAAAAAAAAAACACACAACTTTATTTTTTTTTAACTAACCTGATAAACTATATAATTGTGATGTTCATCATCCCAAACAACAAGTACAATATCTCTCTTTTTGCATGTTGTGGTTTTCACTTTCCCTGTTTGCAAAAGGGCTCTTGTAGATCGTGTCTGAGATAGAGAAAGAGAAAAAGAAAATTGTAAAGATTTATATATTTCGATAATAAATTTTAATTAATTACAAGCTTGTCCCGTAACGCTGGATCGTCCTCGAGGGAAAGAGAAGGTTCTGGACTCGTGGCTGCATCGCGACTTGATGTTGAAATTGCAGAGGCTGCTGCCAACGACGAGGCTTCACTAAAATTTAAACATTTGTTAATATCAACAATAATTTGAATAGGAGAATAATTTTTTTTCGAATTCAAAAGCGAGTTGTGTTACAAGTTTTCATCTGTTATCTATATCAGGGGAGGCCAAAAAGCGGCCTTCCTTGAACATTTTTGCGGCCCGCGAGATTCATCACAATTTTACAAAATATTTTATTTTAAATGAAAATATAAAGGCAGTCAAAGCAAAATAAAGAAAAAAATTTACCTTGCTTTATGTTTTGTTTGCTTCGGGCTTAGCTCTTGGCAGGTGCGAAAATTCGTCAGTTGACCTGACTTCTGGTTCAAGAATGATCTCAGTCAGCCAAGAGCCCCTCTAAGCTCGAGGCAAATAAAACACATGTTCTGATGAAGGCCGGAAGAATCGGCCGAAACGTCGAAATTGTTGTTGAATGAAGAAAAAAAAAATTTTTCTTTAATTTGTTTTGGCTGCCTTTATCTCTCCATTATAAATTATGACTACATTCAGCAACTGCTCCTTGAAATATACTTATTTTAGTTTTTTTTTACCCCAAAAAAATGCCTATAGTGGGTCTAAAACTATTATATGAGGATATATAATTTTATATGCGGTAGGCAAGATCATTTAGGTTGGCCACCCCTGATCTAGAGTTTAATAAGCTTGCCAATCAATCAATAATAATAATTGATATTACCTGCAGAGAGCAACTGATGACGAAAGAGCTCCTTCCAATTGGGTCTTTAGCTTAGCCTTTTCCAATTCAAGATGTTTTATTTTTTCATTTAGAGCCAATACTGCATTATAACTTTCCTAAAAATTAAAAAAAAAAAATTTTATCTTGGAAAAAAAAAAGATTTATTAGGAAACTTACAGGTGAATGTTCTATAAAATTTCTAATCATATCATCTTTATTTGAGAGATCAGCTAAAAGGGCAGTTTCATTTGCTCGGAGAGCGTTTATTTGCTTGTCTTTTTCTTCAACTACGTGTCTCATTGTCTCGTTGAACCACACCTGAAAGAAAATGAATAAATGACAATACAAACTTTAGAGGGAGGGGAAAGTATAAATTTTATAGAAAAAAATATCGTTCTTATACCAGTAGAGTATAGTGATTAGTGATTAATTATTTTATCGGATAAATATAATACCGGCCCTCGGGCTTGGTGTAGTTGGTAGCGTGTCTACCTTCTATACCGAACGTCGCGGGTTCGGACCCAGGCAGTCCGATGATTTTATTTAAGCCTGGACCCCAAATAGATATTATCACTAATAACGGTTATCGTCAAAGTCTTATATGGCCTAAGTTGCCGAAAAGACTGTGTGAATGTGTGTGAGTGTGAATGTGAATGAGAAAAAAGTGTGTTTAAAAAAAAAAATATATATATATATAACACCGTATATAAATTAAATGTTTGAATAACTCACTTGCTTTTCAGCAACTGCCTTGGTTCTCGCTAATCGAAGTTGAGCTTCTGATCTCATATAACGATCTTCTCGAGAACTTGAGGCTAACTCGGGCTGTATTAAATAAAATAAAAAAAAAAAAAAGAAATGGAATTAACATAAATGACAAAGCGAATATGGGGTTTGTAGGAAATATATTTCTAGTTCCAGCTTCTTTATATTCTTATTCTTATTTTTTGGATTCGAATTCACCAAAATGTCACCAGGAGTATAATGTTTTAAAAAATTGTGCGTGTAACATCTATAAGATTGGGTTGTTCAGAAAGTAATTTCGTTTTTTCCCAACAAAGGACATCACAGCAAACTTCACATTTAAGCTGCATAACCTTTATATATTTTGACAGGTGATATAGCAAGGCTTTTTTGTGAAAAAGTTCGTTTGATTCAACGGAGTGCTTTTTTGTTGGCACCCTTTCAAATATGAAAAGTAAGAAGCAGCATATTCGGCAGATATTACTTTTTTACAATAGAAAAGGTAAAAATGCTGTTCAAGCAGGAAAAAATTATCTGGTGGGTATGGAGAAAATGTATTGACAGAACGCCTGTGCCAAAATTTGGTCGGGCCTGTTTGCAAAATTTTGTTCGGGCAATTTTGATGTTGAAGATGCTCCTCGCTCTGGAAGGTCAGCAGTTGAAGCTGATGAAGACACAATAAAAGCATTAAATTATGCAAACCAGCGAATAACAACTCGTGAAATCTCTGAGAGATTAAATTTATCGAATTCGACCTTTCATGATCATTTTAAACGCCTAGGAAGCAAATCACCAACGTCAAAGCGACGGTACAAATTTTTTTCCATAAGAACATGATGAATCCATATATCGAGCTTTGAGATTAAACCTAGACGTTTCAAGTGATCATGAACGGTCAACTTTTCTATAGTAAAAAAGTAAAATCTGCCGAAAATGCTGCTTTTTTACTTTCCATATTTAAAAGGGCACCAACAAAAAACTATTGCGTAGAATCAATCGAAGTTTTTCACAAGAAAGCCTTGCTATATCACCTGTCAAAATATATAAAGGTTATGTGGGCTTAAGTGTGAAGTTAGCTGGGAAAAAATACAATTAAGTCCTTTGTTGGGAAAAAACGAAATTACTTTTCGAATAACCCAATAAATGAGAGTTCAAATTTGATATTTAATTTGGATATCACAGAAGAATTTTTTTGTTTCTAATCGCTCAATTTTATCCTGAGATTCTTTTGAAATGAGAGGCAAACAAATATAAAGTTTAAAATAAAAAATTTCGAACCTCAGCGCTGACAAACGAATGTCCCGCAGCAACAGCAGCAGCCAGAGCTGCTGAATCAAAATCAACTTTCTCTAAACTACTATCAGATGGACTTCTCTCCATTGAAGTCATAAGTCGATATCGACATTGAAGGCCCATCAACTCTTGGCGGTGTTCATTTCTTAATTTATCTTCTAATTCTTTAAGTGCATTTTGAGTTTTTGTTTCATGTTTGGCCAATTGTTCTTCTAAAATTTGATTCTGATTTTGTGCTTTTTCTAAAGCTTTTGTGGCTTCAATGCGATGTAGAACTTCAGTAGAAAGTTGCTCGTTGAGAGATTTAAGTTCATTACTTAATGATAGAATTTCCTATAAGAATTAATTAATATAATTAAAAATTCCAATAAAACAAGAATTAAAAGAAAAGAAAACCAACCTCTTTTGAAGAATTTAATTCATTTTTATAATTTTCTAAACGTTTTTGAATATTAGTGCTGGCTACTAAGAAAGTTTCAAGCATTTGTGCCGATTCTGCACGTAAAGAATTCGATTGATCGATGAAAAGACATCTGGCTGTAGCCAAAAGACGACGGATTGCAGATAAAATGACTAAAGAGGAGGCACCATATCGTGTTGAAATCATCCGAAGACGTTCTACTTCGGCACGTGTATTGCCGAGATTCTCCTTTAGGTCAAGAGAAAAGTAAAATAAATATTAATATTAGAAAGAACTATTAGATTAGAAATTTATATAACATGCTCTTTCTAATTAATTTTGATTATTTACGTTCAGAAAATAAGGAGCATATTTTTTAAATTTATCGAAATATCGGGCATACTCTATCAAGTTTTCATTTCATTCAGAAATTTATTTATTAGGTTCTGAGGACGTTCTATTAAAATAAAAGCGTTTTAAAGGAATTTTTGAGGCGCGACTGAAGAATACGCTAACTACGATTTCATTAATATTGGCAAGTTTTTCAGAGAAAATACTCCCTCCCTTCCCCTTATTAACCTAAAAAAGGTGACGGAAAGTCAATTTGATCGAGATATATATCAAAATAACGAAAATTTTGAAGAAATACGAAGATCACATTAACCATTAAAAAATATATGCAGATCTATTCTGTTTGAGAATACTAAAGAAATTAATTAAATAGAGTTGGAAAAAATAATTAATAATTTTAATGAAAATTTTTTTTTTTTTAAATGACCGATAAAGGAACTTAAGATGATATTTAAAAATAAATCGGGAATGACTTCCTCTAAACTTTCTCGTATATTCTTCTGGAATTATGTCTGTGTGTGTGTACGATTAAGAAAAAAAGTCAGCGAATACTACAACATAAAGTTAGCTCCTTTATCGTTCAATATTTAATTATCTTTAAAAATATTTAATATTTTTTCAACTCCATTTCATTAATTTCGTTAGTTATCTCAATCTGAATATGTCTTCACAGGATTTTTGTCATCTAAATTACAATGGAGAAAGAAAAACCCAAAAAAAAGTAAGTAATGGACTAAGGATGGCTTTATCTCATTAAAACCGAAACAGTTTCCTTAACAGAGTTTAATTTCATGGATCACCTGGAAGCTCCTTATTTAAAGTAATAATTCATTTTTTAATGGTTAATGTGGTCCTTGTATTTTTTCAAAATTTTCGTTATTTTTGATCAAATTGGCTTTCCGCCATCTTTTTTAAGCTAATAAAGGGAAGGGAGTGAGTATTTCTCTGATAAACTTGCCAATATTAATGAAATCGTAGTTACCGTATTCTTCGCATTAGCCATTTTTGATAAATATTAATAAAGAAATTCGGTTGATGAAATAAGACATTTCATGCGAGTGCAATAGCTCTTTTTCTAATCATGCATTACGTGCTATTGCAACATTAAAATCAAAATTTAATAATAGCTCTTATTGTAAACAAATATATTATTTATTGATTATTCTCATAAACGAAATGCGTAAGAGCATTATTTAATGCATAATTTTTAGTGAATAAAATCTAAGAATGGGAAGGGACCAGGAACAAACAATCTTCATTCTGCCAAGTCGACAGAAAAGAAAGAAAAACACAGCCGAGAAAAAAAAACATCGAACAACTCTTGCTCTTATTAGAGAAAGAAAGAAAGAAATTTATTAATTTATTATTATTGCAATTTTTTTTTAATATGAAATAATGTAGTGTTTCTCTTCTCACTACCAACGCCATAGGCGTAGCCAGGGGGGGTTCAAACCCACCCATGGGACTCAAGCCATGACTAGATATTTAAGCTCTTTAAGGGTAAGAGAAAGTAAAATATAATAATTTACTCAAGCTAAAAAAAAAACCAAAATGATTTATAAATACCCTAAAATAATCTTAAATTTTTCAAATTTTTGAAAAAATTTTCTTGAACCCCCCCCATCAAAAATTTCTGGCTACGCCTATGACCAACGCAATCCTCCCCGTCGGTCATTGTCATAAACCTTTCTGCTCATTTAGCAGATAATTATAATATCTCTCCTTAAAGGAGCCCAAATTTCTCACAGACCTAATTTCCTCAGGTATCCGGTTCTACAGTCTCACAGATGCCAGTAAAAAAGAGGCATCATATGTTGCTGTCCGGTGGATTGGCAACCTCAAATCGAGGGGACACGGTCTAGAACTCATTCCTTCGCCCCTAATAGCAAACTTTAAGTTTTCATAGAGGTATACCGGCTCCCTGTTCTTTAATATCCCAAAGACATAACACCCATAAGATAAAGGGAGAGAAAGTGGGATATAAAGATGCCAACTTTACCCAGTCGGCAGACGCACATCAAAATGACGTCAATATCTGGTGATTACTGGTCAAAAGACGTCATTCGACCAATGATCGACGACATTTTGACGTTGTTTTTTTATATACGAACTTTTGACGTCACTTAATTACGGCATTTTGTTGACTTTTTTCCGTGACATATCATTTATGTTTTAAAATTTCCGCTTTATTACTTATTAAAAAAGTAAAAAAATTGTCTGCGCGCGCAGTACATGTTCATGAAATTTCGGTATAGAATTCTACGCCCTCTTGATTCTTGCCATAGTCGACGAACGAGAGTCATGGAAGACATCAACTCGAAATAATTATTTGAGTGCATTATTGTGCATTTTTCTTTTGTGCTATTAGTTTTACCAAGTTTATCTTATATTTACTTTATTTTTTAGTATGTTCAAAAAAATTCCTGGACTCGCACATTATTTCTGAATTTTGGAACTTCTAGGTTTCAGAGGTAGAGCATTAGCTTCTGGTTCCAAAGGCCAAGGGTTCGCATCCCGTCCCAGGCGAAGAAATTTATTTCAAATGATACCAATCAAATGGAATAAATAGGGCTCTAAATGGCCTCAGGTGCCGAAATCGTCAAATGATCTTTGTTGTTTAAACTAGGTAGAGCTTTGTTTGAAAAAAGACGGAATTTTTTTAAATCAACGCTTAAATAGCCAGTCAATATATATCGTTTAAGATAAAAAATTTGCGAGATGAGTTTGTTTGATTGGGCAAAATTTACGCCCCCTGGTGTCGAACCAGGACCTCCACTCGTTCACGGCGGGCGGAAAATTTAAAAACAGCGAGTCTTTTAGTAGACACTCTATATGTTCTATTCATAAATGTAAATATTCTGTCAAAAAAAAAATTAATTTTATTATATGAAACAGGACAAGTTTCTCAAAGTGGTTACTTGTCTGATATAGAGCTGGGATAGATTGCTCTAGTCTATATCAGACAATTAACACTTGAAGATTAAACAACAAAAAAATTATATCAGATCATTTTTGAGAATAATCAATTCGACAGCGAAACCCGATTAAGGCAATATCCCGAAGCTTAATCAGGTTTGGCTGTACCTGTAAGAGTCTGAGAAGAGCTTTTGCATCGCTGAGTTGCCGTTGCGGTGGTGGGGGGTCGGCAAGACTTGAGGGCAGCGATTCATCGAGGTAGATATCTTGAAGAGCGAATTCAGCTGTTAGATCCGGGCTTCTCACCTCGATGGTAGCTAATTGAGCGTCGGCGGCCACTTTCTCGAAATCTTCGGTGTCCGTTTCAGAATCAAATCCCCTAAAAATAAAATTTTATTTTAAGTAAAAAATAAAATTTTTTAAAAAAATATGTTCTAGTATACCTATCATGACGGATGATTTCTTCATTTGTTGTGGTATTTGTAGCGGTTGTAGTAGTGGCCGTAGTAGAGGTTGTAGTAATTGTAGTGGAATTAGCTATTTCAGGTGTTTCTTGAGTAGAGGGATTTTCCTGGTTTTCTTGGATGGTGGAATTTCGTTGTAAGTCTTCTTCAATCTCCTTATTTTCTTCTGGTAAATTTTCTTAAATTAAAAAAAAAAAAAAAAATTATTCAAATTAAAATTTAAATAATTATACTGTAAAAAAAAATCACCTTCTTTTGTCTTTGAAGATGTTTGGAGTTTAGTGTGATCAAGACCAACTGAAGAAACAGCATCAATCATTCGTGATTCAAATTCAGGATCAGGATGTTCAGGGTTAAAACTCCCATTTAGGAAGAAAGACACCACGTGATTGAGGTCAGGAATGGAAATATTTAATGAAGTTGAAGAACTTTGTAATCTTTCTAAATCTTCAAGTTGAAGTTTTGGTAAATAGCCATCAAATGGACCTGGAGGTTGAATAGCAAATGCCGACGGCTGGTCATCCAAGCCAGGGAAAAGAGATTGAAGAAAATGTCCATCAAACTAAAAAGAAAAAAAATCTTTTTTTTTTTTTGTTTTCTCTATTTTATTGAAAGAAAGAAATATAAAGACCTGTGAATGGAATTCATTTCTTCGAGAAACTTCCTCGTTATAAATGGCTAGAAGATGAGAGGAAAGTTGATTCGCCCAACAAAGAAAAGTTTGAGAAAACGCTCGGCGGCGGACCACCTCAGAGCACGCACTAGCATATAAACTAGGCGCATGGTGTAATTGCTCTATCACCTGAGAAAAAGTCTATGATTGTGTAATTAAAAAGAAAGAAATTTACAGAAAAGGTTTCTCCGATTTTAAAATTAAATAAGTCAAAAACAAAGATCGAGCCAAAGGTTTTTTGAAAACTGTAAAAATGTGATACAGATAGTGGCAAATATTACCAAAAGGTGGCGCTCTAGTGGCATTAAAAAAAAAACACATAGTTTCATGGAATACATGAATGGCTTCAATCACTTCGTTTGTTATGCTAATCGCATTTCGTCTGTTCAAAAACTGATTGCTCTGAGCTTCAAAAGGACTCGGTACAGCGCTACCTGTTGTCAACATTTGCAACTAATAATTGATGTGGGGGGGGGGGTGACAATCTTATGTTAACCAACAAGAACCTTTCCTATGCTTCACCAAGTACCGTTATGACAAGAGTGGGGTGCTTTCCATGCATAGCCTGATTGGTCTGTGTGTTGTGACAAAGAGCAGTTATATTTAAAAACAACTTGCAGGCATCCTAGCCTAGTTGTTTCGTTCTATCGCCCCCAACGCTGATGTCTTACGTTGAACCCTGATAAGATGTCGACGTTCGCGATGCGAGCAGAATAGAAGGCTTCAAAAAATAAAATCAGCATGATGAATAGTGACTGGTGGCAGAAGAGAACAGCATTATGAAGAGAACATGGCCGATCGTGAACTAGTCTCGATGAAGTCTAAAGAGTATCTCGAGGTATTGTAGGAAAAGAAATACTTATGATCCGGAAAAAGCAAGGGAAAATTTATTTTAGATAAATAGAATATAACGAATATAAACAAAAACATATAACACCAACACCAAATACCATGCCATCACTCCCAATGAAATTGATTTCGAAAATTCTGTACAAAATTTTCACAGCTTTCAAACATATATTTTAGCGATCTTTATTTTCTATTGTAATTATTTAATTTAAAAATCAGAGAGTCCTTTGCAAGACACACTTTATTATAATAATAATAATCAAATAAAAAAACATTAACTTACTTGAAATTGTTTACGAACATATTTGAGCTTCTCATTGTAGCTGAAAAATTTAGTATCTAAATCCACTAAACTTGTTTGTACATACACTACCCAGCGTAGTCTTTGATACAAATTTAAACAAAATTCATTTTTTGCATTTGCTATACGTCGTTTCATGTCTCGCAAAGTTCCATCATTTTTTAACATTACTTGAAGTTGGCGTTTATGCGATGCGCATAAATCAGGTAAAATCGAAGCATCTCCCAAATTAGAAGCTCGAGTCTGATTTTGCAAAAAGCTCTAAAAAGAAAAATATTTTATGAGATTTCTAAGATTGCCACTGATCGCTTATAAAACATTTTTATATACATGGGCTAAATCTATTTGTTCCTGCACAATTTTTTTGGATTTATATTTTAATTCTTCTAAATGTGATAGCCGTTCACCAAGTCCTTTGATCTCTTTCATTTCATTTCTTGATGAAGCGTCAAGAGCATTTTTCCATTCTTGTTTTAGACTTTCCCATACTTGCTGATTTAACTAAAAAAGAAAAAAAATTGAATATCGAAAATATATTATATTTAATAAAAAAAAATACTTATACATTTTCAAGATGTTTGGAGCAATCTTGAGCTAATTGTTCAATAGAATAGTTTTTATCAGTAGCTGCGACCCATTCAAGTAAAGTTGTTTCTTTAGGACCTAAATTTTCTTCTGGATTTGAATTTTGCGTTTCCTCGTTAAGAAAGAATGCATTTTGTTTAGCTTGATGGAGAAGGACTGGAATCACTTCAGTTTCGGAAAGGATTTTTAAAACTTGACTGTAACTAAAACAAAAAAATATAAATTAATAGAAATTTATATACCGTAAAATGGGGCAACTTCGGGCAGGGAAACAACTTTGAACATTAGTATATATTATATATTTATATGTGTGAATTTAGAGCTTTTTTTACTTTGATTTGGAACATGTAGTGACTTCCTATTGTATGAGAGACATGACCGAGCTTGGCCTGTCGGAGACAACAGCATTGGATAGGGGAGAGTGGAGGGGGAGAGTAAGGTCCGCCGACCCCGCACCGCGGGATTAATAATGGTGAGGACAGAAGAAGAAGAAGAAGAGTGACTTCCTATTGTATACAAGCATTGGCGTAGCCAGAAATTTTTGATGGGGGGATCAAGAAATTTTTTTTCAAAAATTTAAGATTATTTTAGGGTATTTATAAATCATTTTGGTTTGTTTTTTTAGCTGGAGTAAATTATTATCTTTTACTTTCTCTTACCCTATGTGAAATATAATTTGTATTAAATATCTAGTCATGACTTGGGTCCCATGGGGGGGGGGGGGGTTGAACCCCAAACCCCCCCCCTGGCTACGCCTATGTATACAAATATACAACTTTCAAGTGGTTCGAAATATATGCTTGGTTGTTGTTTGATAGTGTTTTGTATTTATAATTGTTAATATTTGTAATTGTACGAGTTTTGTAACAAAAAAAAAAATGTTTTATTATTTTATTTATTTTAAGGTCTTTTCCGACATCGAAGCCATCCGGGACATCCCATCTCCTATTTATTTTTCAAATAATAAAATAATATAAAAAAAAAAAATTATAATAATAATAATAAAATCCATTTCACGTGAATAAAATTTCTCAGTTGGCTGGGGAAGCGAATCCTGAGCCCCAAGTCATTTATTTTATTTATAGCCACCCTGAGGCCGCCTGTCGTGTCCATACACGAGGCGAAAAACTGCTGAATTCCGGCCTTAAGGAAAATATTAAATTTCAATCGAGATTTTTGGGCCTTGAGGGCTTAACTGGCCACTTTCAAATTCATATATACCGGGTATATATATATATATAAAAAAACAAGTGTGACTAAATGATGATCAGAGCACAGTCCCAGCTAACTATTGGAGTCAGAAAATTGAAATTTTGTCATATGTCATATTTATCGGATTCGACCGTTCGTGATCATTTGAAACGCCTTGGTTTAATCTCAAAGCTCGAGATATGGATGTTCTTACTGAAAAATTTGTGCCGACGACCAAGCCCCGAGGGCGATTTTTTTTTTTAATTCTTTTTTCTCATTCACACTCACACTCACACACATTCACACAGTCTTTTCGGCAACTCAGGCCATATAAGACTTTAGACGATAACCGTTGTAATTAATATATATATTTGGGGGTTCAGGCATTTCTATTTAAACCATCTGGTAAAAAAAGAAAATTATTACTAACAATGTAGTATTCCAATCCAGTGCCTGTTTGAGGATTTGTTTACATTCATAGTAGAATATATAAATGCAAAGAATACATTAATTTTTCTCTATACATTTTCAATGGGAGAAATCGTAACTTTAGGAATTAATAACTCAAAAAGTTATAGGAATTTCGGGACCAGAGATTTTTCCTGGACTCACCATATCGTCCTTTATAAGACTGCAAAATTTATTTTAAAAATTCCAACGGGAAGTTTGTCAAACAGAGCGTGACAGACGGACGGACAGACAGACGGACACTCCGCTATTATTATATATAGATTATGCGGCTCAAGTGTGAAGTTAGCTGTGAAAAAATATAATTGAGTCATTTGTTGGAAAAACTTACTTTACGAACAATCCAATAGAATAGGTTTATAACATACGCTCACTAAAAAGGGATTTTTTGGATGATATTTTCACTGAAAAATCCTTTAAATAATAAGAGGCTAAAGGAGCGGCAGCCAGGTAGTCAGTCTCTACGAAATTAAACTCTCTTTTGAGGAAACAGTTTCGGTTTTGATGAAATATAAACATCATCAATCCATTTATCGAGAGTGTGAGCTCAAACGACAGAGCATTGAGTTATATTGCGGAGTTGTCAGTTGATGTGTATTTTACTTAAATTATTTGTATAAAATACAATCAAAACAGTTTTGTATCTCAAACTTTGCGCATCGTATTAGCTGATAGCATTGCTTTGTATTTTATAATACACATTTACTGACAACTTTGTCGTTTGAGCTCACACTCTCGATAAATGGAATGATGATGGTTACATTTCATTAAAACCGAAACTGTTTCCTCAATAGAGAGTTTAATTTCGTAGAGACTGACTACCTGGCTGCCCACTCCTTTAGCCTCTTATTGTTTAATACAACAGCCACTTTATTTCTTCAAATCATTTAAATAAACGAATTTCAGGATTTTTTGAAATGTCCAACAGAACAAAGAATTTCTAATAGCCTCCGTCCTTATTCGTTAACCCATATGACTTTAACTTTTAAATTTTATTTCCAAGTGGAAATAATTATTGTAAAATAAATATTAAGATTTCAATGTATTATTTATTACCTTTGCAGTAAGTCCATATATCTATCACGGGCTTCTAAGAATTCCGTGAACTGTTCTTCCATCATAAATACTCTTTTAACATAACTCGCAATAAGATCTTCTAAATTTGCGACAACCGCTGCCCAACCTTAAAAAAAATTGGTGAAAGAGATGTTATTGGATTCACTTATCGAGCCAAGAAAAAAAGAAACCTTCATTTAGCTGTATATTGTTTTATTATTAAATTTAATTTTCTCCTCATATACTGTATAAAATATATTGGTCAAAATCCTTTTGTAAACAATTTAGGCCCATTCTACACGGGCGTTTTGAACGCGTTTTAAACGCGTTCGAGGATTTCTAACGCGTAAAACTCGTTCAAAACGCTCTCATTTAAACTCCTTAGTTCTGTTTGACGCGCGCTTTTAAAGTGTTGAAAATGCGGCAAAAACGGTCGTGTAGAATGGACCTAAAAGAAAAAGAAAAATATTTCTTTGATCAATATACCTTGTTGTTGAAGATGTTGATCTAAAACCAGTTTTTCACAGACTTTGCTATGCTCACGAGCTAATTCGCAAAATTCTTGGGCAAGAGCTGTTCGCTTCTGAACTGTAGCATAAGTGGCGCTCAGGTTTAAACATTCTTCCATTTGATTTAAAAGTTCTGCATCTGGAAATATAAATTGCAATTAATTTTTATAGATTTTTACTTTCTCTTACTTCTATATACATATATAATACATAGAGAAAGTATTGGTTTCATGTCAAAAATTCGATTTCGAGATTTTGATGGATATACATGAGGTCCCCTGGATCCAAAAAAGTAGTTTTCGCGACATGGTCTGTCTGTGTTCAATTTTAAGCATGAAGGAATTGAACTATAAAGCTGAAATTTTATATTTAAGTTAGACACTGCCCCCCCCCCCCCCCCCTGGAGCTTGAAAATAAGCTTTTAAATAAAATCAGCCTAAAATTATTATTAGTTAACTGATGTACTTTTTCAGTTTTTTTTTTCCGATTTTCTCAAAATTCGCTCTAACAATTTTGATTAAAATTCATAAATCAATTATTTTTTAGATGTATATTCTCATTTTTATCTTTGTTTTTTTTTTTTTTAAACATTCCCACTTTTTTCTCATTCACACTCACACTCACACACACATTCACACTGTCTTTTCGGCAACTCTGGCCTTATAAGACATTTACGATAACCGTTATTGATTTAATATACATATATGGGGTCCAGGCATTCTTATTTAAGCCATTTGGTATCCAATTGTCTTAAATAAAATCATCGGACTGCCTGGGGTCCGAACCCGCGCCGTTTGGTATAGGAGGTTAGCACGCTAACCTCTACACCAAGCCCCGAGGGACCATTTTGCTCTTAAAATTGTTTGAAGCACACTTTACTCTTGTAGCTCATAGGAAAGATAGAAGAAATAGTTGCCATGATAACAAAATATAAATATTTTTCTGTTTATAAATATTATATCTTGAATTCTAATATATCAGCGGCCCTCGGGGCATGGCGTAGAGGTTAGCGTGCCTGGACCCCCAATGAATATAATTATTTATACAACGGTTATCGTAAAAGTCTTAAATGAAAAAAAAGTTGCCGAAAAGACTGTGTGAATGTGAGTGTGAGTGTGAATGAGAAAAAAGTGTGAGTGTTAAAATAAATATATATATATATATATATATATATCAGCGGAAACTAAACATATGTCATCAGAAAAAATCTGGTGTGGCAAGCACAGTACAATACTTTTCCTTACCAAAGGTAAGAGAAAGTTGTGTGCAGTGCGAAGAGTCACGCCAGATTTTTTAATAATTTTTGTAGAGGAAGTTCCAAGGATTTAATAATACCTGATTCAAATTCAATGCTGACAGAGGGTGGCGTCATGTGTTCGTTTTTCAGATGGGCTGTAGAGAAAAGGAAAATGGGATTGGTATCGGTTCCCCCAGGGTAGCTGCCAACAAGAGAATTATCATCGAGCGTTTCGCCACCACTCACTAACAAAACTTGTGACTCGGCTGGAATCTTGCATGTTCGAGCAATAGCTTGCCGCAATTGATGGACACTAAAAAATGCAAAATTTTTAGTTAGAGAGGCTTAGGAGGAAAAAGAGAAGTGGGCACCAAATTAGAAGATTAAAGACAATCTAAAAAGAGTAATGAGGAGATAAAGGGAGCTGAAAGCAAATAAAGTAAAAAATATATTTGTCTACTATTGTTTTATTTCATACAACAACATGATGGGCCAACTATCCTCCTCATAAATAAATACACGGTATATATTATCTGTAACAGCCAAAAGTATCCACTCTAGAAGTGCACCCTATCGGTGAGAGAAACAACCATAAAGTTTAAAGAGAGCAGGTGCCTTTTAAAGGGTACTTAAAGGTATGATGTTAATGATAATTAAATAAAAATAATTAAATAATGAAAATTTATCATGTGTAAGTTTTTATTATGTGATTTATGTGTTGGACGCAACTAAATAAGGAGCTTGCTCTAATGACTCTAAGCTTAGAGAGATCGCTCTCTGTCACAACTCTCGCAAATGGATACTTTTGGCTATTACAGATAATATATATATAAACTTAGGGAATATAAAAATTCTTATGAAGTTCACATTACTTATTCAAAGTCATGTCATAAATAATAATTAGCGGCATTCGCATTCGGTATGTATATACGCGTATATTGATACAGTTTAGTCCGGAGTTCTCGGTACCTCTCTATCAACTTTTACAAATCCTTACAAGTGGTTCTTTATCAATGCTCTGTCGCCTCATGCCGAGAACTCTGGCCCTTTGTCATCAGTCTATGACGTTGTGATTGACGCTAATTTTATTATTTATAATAATTCTTTTTATTAAGCAAATATGAGTTCATACGGAATTTTTATTATCTTTTTTATATTTTCCTTAGGTTGGATTAAATATTTGATATGTTGTTTAGAAAAATTTTCACGACGCACAGTTTGGGAAGCTCTGCTTTAACCAAAACTTGTCAATCATTTTTTCATTGCGAATAAAATCGAAATTTTATTAATTGAATTTTGATAAGAAATTATTTAAATATTATAATAAATGAAAGCTTGAAGAAAAATTGATTCGATTGATTTTTAGAATGAAATTTTTACACAAATTAGAACCAATCCCTTTTTGTAAAAGTGGAAATTCAATAGCATCACTTGTCCAGAAACACTCTACAGGGTTAGTAACAATAAATTAATCATCTTTAAAAACTAAAATATGAAAATATATATATTACCTTTCCATAGCCAAGTTCATATCAAACGTCAACATATTTCCCGTGTCGACGAGGAATATGTACAACATTCTTTCAGTCTAGAAGGCGCCTTCAAGGCGCTCGGCTTAATATCAATGCTTTTCTTTAATACTCATCCTAGAAAACAAAGAAAAAATATATAATAATCGGAATATTATTGTTGGTGATTGAAGTTGTTGTTAAGGTTGTCAAAAATTAATAACAAATACGCATTATTAAAAGGTTTTACTTTAAATATTAAATTTAAAACAATATAAATGATGTAATTATTTTAATTGTTTAAATATAATCATTAACTAAATTAGTAAAATTAAAATAATATATTTAGTAGAAATATGAAAATAAAAAATTGAAAGATGAATATTAATTAAAAGGTAATAAAGGTTTATGAAATAGTTTGAATTAGTGCATAGTCAGAAAATACGTTTTTTTTTTGTTTTGTTTGAGACAAAAATAAATAAATAAATCGTCATCGATTACCTCACGCCAGCAAAATGTCAAGAAAATTGTGATAAATGAAAGTTGATGAAGCCCATTGGAAAATTTAATTTATTTCTAATCGAGCACTAGGTAATTAAAAAATTAAATCAAAATAAAGTACAAGGTTATTAAAGTGAAAAGAAGACAGCTGTTGACTGTTGGTGGAAGAAACAAGATTGAAGAGAGAAACAAGAAGTGCACGGAAAAAGAATAGCTCACACTAGTGTGAACATAGAAACACACAGGTGAAGTATAATTGATTTAATTTATAAAATATTTATGGGTAGGCCATTTAAAATTAGATAATATCCATATTATAAAAAAAAAAAAATCTAAAATGAATATAAGGTTATATGTTAAAGGAGAAGACATCAAATAATTGATAAAAAATTATCGGTTTCAGAAATCTTCACCCCATTCTAAAACACCCTCCTGACGAGGAGAGATTATTCCGCCGAAGACACTTGTATTTTTTTTCTTCAGAAATTAATTTAATAAAATTAATTTCAATATCTCAATATTAATGTTGGTTGTTTTATTTTTCCTTTTTAAATTATATTAGCCTAGTAAGGAGAGAGAGAGTTTGGGATGTTTCAATATAATTTTATTTATCTAGTTTAGTGCTCCCCCACCCCTCCTAAACAAATTCTTGCTTCGCTAGTGAGTGGGGGAGGGGAGAGTAAGAAAAAAATAACTGAAAAATCTGGTGTAGTTGGTTGCACACACATAAATAGACCGTCTTGTCTTACCCACTACTCTACTTGAACTTGGACTTGAACCTTCCTTAACATTTTAACACTTGCAATGCACCAAGAAATATTGATTGTAGATGGCAGTAAGGAAGATCATTTTATTCTAAGGACCGTTGGCCAAAAATTAAATAATTTGGCATATTATCCGTTTATTTGTAAATAATTTGTTGGAAAGAAATATTCATAAATAGACTCTGCTGTCCTCAGTCAGTAGTTCTTTCACTTGATCCCAAGGTTCTTCATTAAAATCTAGTGCACACTGGCTGCTCCTCTCCTTTCGCGTACTAGAATACTAGGACTTTATACCATATACTTAAGGCTGGTCGTCCACTGGAAGCGTAAACGCACACCGCTACAAGAGTCGCGGCTACTCGCGACAAGGGTCGTCCACTGCACGCGACTTCGCGCTACATTCGACATAAAATATCATATACATTTCTAAGTAAATTTAAAACAAATCATATAATTTTAATAAATAATTAAATTGAAATATAAAACTAAGATAAAAATGTCGAAATTTATTTATTTTCGCTAAATTTTCAAATAATCTTCTTTTAAAATTCTTTATATTCTGGGATGAAGGTTATTTCAATTTTGGCGCTCACTGTATAAGCAATTTTACAATTTTATGAAAATTGCATTCATGGAATGCTCATCTACTTTGTCATATTGGATGGGGCTAAGTGACGATTTGTAAAGCATCTGTTGCTTGTACTGAGGATCGAAATATCTACAAATAAACGAATAGGCAAAATTATTTAATTTTTGGTCGACGGTCCTTAGAATAAATTAAAGAAATGTTATAATTTGGGAACAAACTTGCCCGCCGAGGGCGGGCAATTGCAGTCATAAATAGACGCTGTCCCCAGTCAGTGCCCTCACTTGATCTCAAGCTCTTATTATTCCCTGATCTCAAGATCCTTGCTTAAAATCTAGAGCACACTGGCTGCTCCTGCTCCTTTCACCGTACTAGTATACTAGCACGTACAGTACGTATACTTCTCAAATTTAGGGTATATTAATGAATATATTTGCAGATGGGTTCTCAAAAAATGATAAGAGATCACTTCAGATTCTATTCTTCGTCGGTCGAGTTAAAGACCGGTCTAACTCAAAAAAAAATGCTATTTAGAGTTTTTTGTACAAATTATCTTCCAATTGCCTCTACTAACTTTCTGCAAGTCCTCTTCTTAAAAAACTTAGAGGATCATCCATAGAAAGTAAAATTGAGAATTGAGATTAAACTCTAATATTATTATTATTATGAAGGAATTAATATATACACAAAATATTAACACGTACCAAAAGGAGTGGAACTGGGGGGATGTTAAGTCAGGGAGAGTATCTGCGCGCTAGGTTTAAAAAAAAAATAAAACAAAAAATATGAAATTAATAAAAAGTTTAATTTTAGAAAAAATTGAAATTCAAATTATAATAAAAATGATCATGATTATATTTATTTGTGTTTTTGTCAAAAAAGAATGTACAAAAAACTACAAATAGATGAGCAATATATAAAAATTATTAAAATTATCTATAAAATATTTTTATCCAATTTTAAACTTACATAATTTGGTGAAGGGCCCGTGTCAAATAAGAGGTAGTATTTTTTTTTTTTTTTTTAATTTCAGAGAAACAGGGGACAGGCGTGAATGCGAGCGAATTTTTTGCATGTGAATTCATGCGTTGGAATTTATATATCTTCACTCAAGCGCCATCATACCTGCTCCTCGAATTACATATATGAATATTAATTATATAAGTTTACGATATCCCTCCTTTACATATTGAATTTATAAAAATAATTTGAGATCTAAAAATTCTTTTTAGATATTATTATAAAATTATACAGAGCTAGGTTAATTATATCTATCCAATGCTGGCTTTTATTCTCCGGTCCTTTCCTTATATATGTGATCCAGCGACAAACTTATAATTGTAATAAGAAAAAAAACTAATAAAATGAAAATAGGAAAATATAAAACGAGGTGTGCCCGTGACCCTGGATCATAGAGAAGACATTAGCTTTTCATGGCTCCTCAGGCCCAGGACCCCTTCCCGTCCCAAGAGAGAAAAATGTATTCCATTTGAATTGACTACAAATCATTTGAAATAAATAGGGATGGGGTCTAAAAAGACCTTAAAAAAGGAGTGATGGCTGTAGGCTGCAGTCCTCCGGAAATCGGTCGTCGCTCCGTTTCCTCTTCACACGTTGAAGTCTTTTTTTTAAAGTATATGTCGAAGTCTATTTTAGAGAGCTTATCTCGTACCAACGTTGGAGATTCAATCAGTGCAGAAAAGAACTCCTTCAAAAAAAATAAAATCAGCATGATGAATAGTTAAATTCAAACTGGTAACCGTTGGCTCTAGTTGAAACATTATGCTTTAATAGGAGAATTATATTCAAGTATGATACACAAGATTTTTTGTTTCAATGATTTATTTATTTAACATTAACACTTTATACGTATTTCGACACATGTGTCATCATCGGAAGTGAATTACATACTGAATGGACTAGAATCGCATTATTTTTCAACTGGGGTAGCCAGAGTGGCTTGAAGGGTGGTGGGGGTAGGGGATAGAGAGGGAACCTTTTCCAGAAAAATCGTGTTCGGTGATGAAACAAATGCCATAGATACCTCTATTCAAAAATGTCAACAAAGGTGTTCGATGTAAAAACAATTGCTCATTCATCAGATTTTGACCTTTTTTGACTGCTTTGTGGATTTCCAATGCTTTAAGTTATCCAATTTTGCTCCCTTTGGGTCAATTCGATGTTGTCTATTTCACAACTATGACCACACTCTATTAAAAATAATCTAATTTGTTGACTTCTCTTCTAGCAAGAGATTTGTACAAAAATTTACATAGGTTAAGAATTTTTGATAGTCCATCTAAGATTGGAACGGAAGGGTTATTGATTGTTAGTCTATTTTTGGTGTTATCGTCTATTAAGAAATAATAGACACATAACAGACAGACGCAAGGCTTCTCCTAAAAAATTTTAAAATATGGACAAGTTGCTTTTCTGCAGTAAGCGGTTTAATTGTCATGGGTGTAACTAGGGGGTGCCGGGGGAGAAAATATGGGGCTTTGCAGACCCCCGGGGGATGGCTGGTCCCCCCCCCCCCCCCAGCCAAATTCTGTAGTTACGCGCATGGTAATTGTAGTTGCCTTTGAAGAACAGCTGTTATGCCTTGGAAATATAAGGATTTTAAAAAACTCATTAAAATTACAATTTTATAATTCTTTTCCCTTACGCATCAACGAAGCTCCACACACCAATTGTTATTATGTGTATTAGGCATCACTCAATTGAGAACAGCAAGTACAGTAATTTCGAATATTCTGTATCAAATTTCCACATCTTTCAAACATGGCATTTGTTTCATTACACTAGCGATCTTTATTTTCTATTGTAGTTATTTAATTTAAAAATCAGCGAGTCCTTTCCCACACACCTTTATTATAATTAGGGGTGTTCGATTATTGAAAAAAATAATCGATTTTCGATTATAAAAAATAATCGATTATTCCGATTAATCGGAGAACCGATTAATCGAAAATAATCGGAATAATCGGAGAACCGATTAATCGAAAATAATCGGAATTAATCGGAGAACCGATTAATCGAAAATAATCGGGAATAGAAACTTAATAAACCAAAAAAATCTATATCTATAATGATTTTATTTAAGACATTTGGCTACCAAAAATTTCTTATTTTGAAACGAGTTGGAATATATATTCACCTCAATCGATTATTTGGATACAATCAATGTTAAAAAAAACACCGATTATTTCTCTAAAATCAGTTATGAAAAAATAATAGATTATTTCCGATTAATCGGTTCTCCGATTATTCCGATTATTTCCGATTAATCGGTTTCCCGATTAATCGATTATTTTTTTTATAATAATCGATTATTTTTTAAGAAAATAATCGGTATAAAAACGATTAATCGATTATTTTTCCCAGCCCTAATTATAATAATAATAATCAAATAAAAAACATTAACTTACATGATATTCTTTACGAACACATTTGAGCCTCTCATTGTAGCTGACGAATTTAGCATCTAACTGCATTAAATTGCTTTGTAGATACATTACCCATGGTCTATTGATACAAATTTAAACATAATATCTTTTTTGCTTTTGCTATATGTTGGTTGAACTCTCGTAAAGAATCGTCATTTTTTAACAATACTTGAAGTTTATCTGCGTATGAAACTGAAGCATCTCCCTAAAAGTAGAAGCTTGAGTCTGATTTTGCAAA
>JAKCPI010017977.1:0-28084 GCA_023213315.1 Euborellia annulipes | reverse complement strand
GTAATGAATTAAGTTCGTTTCGCTCAGGGGCCCACATCTTGTGGGTACGTGGATGGCGACCACGAGCTGCCCGAGCTGGGACAGGCAGTCCTTCAGTTCTTTGTATGTCTGTCTCTGCCTTCCTCTTTTCAAAAGGCGTCAGGCGGTGCGACGGACAGGCCTGTCTTATTTCTTCGCCGCAAAAACGCATGATAGGATTGGAGGGAAGAGTGAGGTCCGCCGACCCCGCATCGCGGAATGGGGCGAGGACATAAGAAGAAGAAGAATGAATTAAGTTCGTTGAAAAGTTACCACCTAACCTGGACAAGTGTGGAGCTTTGTTTGAAAATCTCTACTTGGTTAATATACCGTATATCAAACTAATATATAAAGCGCTAGCCACTGACTTCCGTTTTATGTGTCTGTTTACTACTCTCTCGCTGATTGACCAGAGACAGAGGAAGTGGAGTCAGCGAGGGAAATTTAAAACTTTAAAAATTTTCAAGAATAAATGTGACGCAGGCGAACAAAGGGGTCCAGGTGGCGCATCCACCTGGCAAGAGGGTAAAGTCCGGCGAGGCGCCTTTCCTCTACGTTCAGTTGGTTGCTGCCCTAGCAGGCGTCTAGAATTGTGATCTATGCTATTGATGTTAGTGAATTAATTAAATTTTCATCTAATTATACGATAAATAAATAACACTAGGTCAAGTTTCAAAAGGTTTTTATTTTTAGCTTAGGCCCTTTTCGACGTTAATACATCATCATCAGAGCACACAAACTATCAAATTATTATTTATTGTTGATAAATGTAATAGTTAATTTGTGTCATAGCCCTGAAGATGATGTGTTAACGTCTAAATAAAGCATTTTGAAACTTAACCTAGTGTTATTTATTTATCTACAAGTGGTAAACCCGCCTTCGGCACCACTTGCCATGAAGGTACGCCCCCTGGAACCCCTTGCTTGCTTTAGAAATTTCCCTCTGAATTAAGAGTTTTCCCTATCTAACTCAAAGTTTTAAATTTCCTTCTCTTACTCCACTTCCTTTTTCTCTAACTTAATCAGCGCCCTGAAAAGACACATACACACAACACACAGGAAGTCAGTGGCTAGCTCTTTACCGGTATATAGTAATGAGAATTAGATTAATTTAATTAAATTTAAGAATGTTTCAACTAGTGCCTACGGTGAATACTTTGTATTTTAGTGAAATTTTATTTCACTATATAATTGGTGGAAGCGAGATTTTGTGTTTATTACGAGGCCTTCCTATTTAAAAGATAATCCGTCAATGAAGCAGGAAGTCTTGATTCGAGTCCAGAGAGCGCAATTTTCCCAATCAAATCCAAACTCATTTCTTCTATTTTTATATCATAAATTTTGAGCCATACAATTTTTTAAAGATTTAGTTCTTGATTAGAAAATCTAGAAAATTTATTATCGGAATTTTTTCATTCATACTATTTTTCTCTCTTTCTCTTTGGCAAAAAGAGTTGCCATGCATTTTTTCTTTTTCTTTTCTCCATCAAATTGTTTTTTTCTTGTCATGTTTTGACATCCCTTTAGGAGCTGGTGTTAAATTTTTCCATTTCCATAAGAACCCTTCTATTCCCTTTTAAAAATGCCACTTTGCATCAACCATATTTACTCGTTCTTCTTTCTTCTTCTATTCGCTTTTAGGAAACAAACAAGCTGGATTCTAACTCTCTCTCTTTCTTTCTTCTTTCATCCTGAAACAGTCATCTCGATTTTTTATTTTCTATATTTATAATTTGTATTATACTTCATCTTGTCAGCTTTTTTTTTTTGCTCAATTGCTTTTTCTTTTATCCTTCTCCATTGTTTTTTCAAATTTGTTTTTATTTGAACAAAAAGCTGAATTTAAAAAATACCCCTTGTTTGGTGCTATTACTGACTACTTGCTAGCATTTTTTCAACACTCACACTTTTTCCACTCACACTCAAACACACATACACACAGTCTTTTCGACAACTTAGGCCACATAAGACTTTTCTACTCAGTCATTTTAGTAATTATCATTTGGTATCCAAATGGCTTAAATAAAATCATCCGGACTGCTTGAGTCCGAACCCGCGACCCTGGGATATACAAGGCGGGCGCGCTACCAACTAAGCACCAAGCCCGAGGGCTTACCTAATACTTTTTCGTCTATTTGTTATAATAAATTTGTACTTATTTAGGACATAACTAATTTTTTTTTTCTCTTTGTTTCAGGTGAGTTCCACTTCTGATCTCCATTTCATTACACTTAAATACGGTAAACTTCTTTAAGGTAGGACTTTCAACTGATCCCATATTACAATTTTCAAATTTTAAATAAAATTTAATCATTTTGAAAAACTATTATTACGAGGGTTTTTAATTATAGACCACATTTGTATTATTTATTTAAAAATATACATACTGTACAACCTTTTGACTGATTTTTCTACAGTCGTTTTCATGGCACATGCTCCGACTCAAGTTAACTAACCTCTAAGGAACCGTTACGTGCATTTTATATGCAATGACTTCAGCGTCATCTACAGTCATTCCCATGAAGTTAGACACCATCACCAGCGCCATCTACGATCATTCCTATGAATATTATCTAATTATCATTTTTCTCATTCAAAACAATGTTCCATATTTTATTAAGCCTATTTCCATCTTCTTTGTTTTAATTATTTATTTGGATGTTTATTCATTTCTATACTGCAACATATATACGGAACACAAGAGAGGCATCGTCCCAGCATCCCTATGCTGTTCAGCTCACGACTAATAGAACTAGTCAATTCCAATCTTCTTTTGTCCCCATGAACTTCCGGGAATGGAACAAGCTCACTGCGTCTATCTTCCCCAAAACCTACAATCTTCAGACTTTCAAGTCTAATCTTCAACAGGCATCTTCCCAGTTCCCGCAGTTGAGTTCCTCATTTATGCTTCTCTTTTTTTAAACCAATTTCTTCCTGACTGCTGGTCACTTTTGAAATGTCTAAATTTAGTCGTTAGAGTATGGCCGTAGATGGCGCTGACCTCATTGCATATAAAATGCACGTAACGCTCCCTTAGGTTAGTTCACTTGAGTCGGTGTAAGTGCAATTGAAAACGGCTGCAGAATAAGCAGTCGAAACGTTGCACAGTATTTATATTTTATAATGAATAATTAATACAAATGTGGTCTATAATCAAAAACCCCCATAATAATAATAATACAAACTACAAAAGTTTTAATAAACATATTTAAAAAACTGCTTAGTTTTCGCAAAGTTTTTTTTCTTATCAAATTCCTCATTTTTCTATCTACTAATTTCTCATTTATTTTCCTTTAAAAATGAATACGATCCTAGTGTATTAGTAAATTCATATATTAAATAAATTTAATATGAGACACGTCATGTAGGTGAGTGGTTTTGTATAGGGGGTGTGAGAGCTGCATGCTATTGAATAATTTTATTGATATTAAAATTTGAATAAAACATTAGGCAAGGGAAGTATATACATTGTATGAATTTATCTAGTAAGTCTAATAATTAACGAGACACCTGTGAATTCTTTTTTTTTCTTCTTCGAGGAAATCACTTTAGTGTGTCGAAAGAAGCTTCGATTTATTTTAACTTTTAAACATTTTTTTCTTGATTCGTTTTTTTTTTACTCGATTTCATATCTCCTGTCGCTATTTTTTCATTTTCTTAGTATCATCGCCTTAAAAAAATTTGATATTGATATTTGTAACATATTGAAGGACAAAGCGAAATAATTTTTCTATATAAATGGATATCAAAATATGAAATTTGTCACAAAACTACTACATGTTCAATATGTCTTTGACATTTTCTATGAGTCTCAAAGGGGCTTTCTTTGATGCCATAAAATTTACACACAACGATAGAAATCCATTAAATATTGAATAATTTAAAAAAAAATCTCTCTTTTCAAAGTCATCAAAGAAAAGGGACATCATGTGTGAAATATTTCGCTATTTATTCCTCCCTAAGGAGTCTATATTTTCACTTAATACGATTTTCTAAAGAAGAATCCAACTATGAAAGATTCAATGATCTTAAAAGACATCTCTTCAGATAAGACATGAATTAATTAAGTTATTTTTAATCAAATCGTTAAGATTTATTTATTTAAAGGAAATCTATTTTATTATTTCCGGTATACTGGTTCACATAATTGCCCACATTGTACTAACAAGACGGTCCATTATTCATTTGTTTCCCAAATTCATTTATTTATTTATTTTTTTAACACTCACACTTTTTTCTTTTCTCATTCACACTCACACACACACATTCAGAGTCTTTTCGGCAACTCAGGCCATATAAGACTTTGACGATAACCGTTATTGTTGTTTGTAGATGACCGTAAGGAAAATCAAATATTAATTAAATAAATACTTCTGCGTATTATCTGTTTATTTGTAAATATTTCGATCCCAGTATATATAAAAATTGCATTCATGGAATGCTCAGTTATTTTGTCATATCGGATGGGAGGAAGTAACGATTTGCAAAACATCTGTTGATTGTACTGAAGATGATTCCATATCACTGGGCTCGAAATATTTACAAATAAACGGATATTACGCAGAAGTATTTATTTTTTGGCCGACGGTCCTTATAATTAATAAAAAAATACGTCAAATGTCAAATAAATTTGTCCTGAAACAACTCAGTTGTTTTCATTTTGCCTTCCAATAATTTGGACCCAAATATAAATAAAAAATTACATTTTATTGAAATAGAAAAGATGTCAAATATATATATGTGTATTTACCTGAAAAGAATATATATAAAATTTAGACATTCCAATATTTATCTGTCATTTCGAATGGATTGCTCCAAGGAAAGAAAGGGTGGGGGTGGTTTATAAAAAAAAAAAATCACAATTTTATATATGATGACATGAAATAAAAAAAAATGGATTTAGAGTTAAAAATAGCCCTTTTTCTTCATGCAAATATGATACGTGAAAGCTTTTCTGAATATCATTTCTTTAGCTATAACAATTTTCTTTTTTTTATAATATAACATGTTTTGTTATCAATTTCTTAAAAATTAAATATATGGTATATATATCTCTAAATGTGTATCATAGCGATAAAATATTCTTCAATAAAAAATGAATAGATCTGCCCCAAATTAAATATGGAAAAAATATGACTTATAAGCCAAATCCTATTCCTAGCTCGGGTCGATCGATGTTACTATAGAATTGAAGAGGGCAATTTTGAGTTTTGTTCATCTTCTTATTGACTCACATAGAATCTTATATTATGTATGATTTGGCTAAAGTCGAAGAGGAACATTTTGAAACCACTACAATGAATTCCAGGATGGAATTAAGAACTGGCAATCCTCATTCCGATTGCAGAGAAAAAAGTGAAATTATGAAGGGAAAACAATTTTAAATCTATTGACTTAAAATATAAATTTTTTTTCTGTTATATTTTCAAGTAATTCATTTAAGTACGATCCTATAATACGTCTAAATTGGGTTCCAGTGATTAGTGGACTATTTGAAATTGAGATAGAGAGAAAGAGAAGGTGGGCGTGACCTCGCCAAGGCTTCGGCTAACCTCGCCTTCCTCCGCAGTTGCTCGGGCGCTGGGAACGCATTTTTGCTAGAAACGTGTTTTTGTTACGTTACATTCTCTCCCAATTCACCCTGCGTAAGCCGCGTTAAAGAACTTCGTTCCAAAAATAAAATAAACAATTTTTTATTTATGCAAAGTCCTTCGAATTCTGATTAAATTTACACAGCGATAAAACATTTTTTATATATGAGAACGTTCCACACCCTAATTATATGTGCAATGGATGTATAATATACCACGGTATATGATGCGATTGTAACTCAAACTAACATTGCTGCATTGTACATTTGGTTGCCTATCTTCCAGCAAACTAAAAAGTTCCTCGGGCTATCCAAGGTTCTGCCTTGCTTAATATTGCTTTACTGCAACGGTCTTGTTGGTCTTCTCTTCTCTGTTGCTAGGCCCTTAATTATTTATAATATATTTTAGTTATAAATTTCGAGAAATAAACGATTTGTCTCAAGATTTTTGGGTGAATCAAAGCAATTTTGTTCCTTTTAAGTGAGAGAAAGTTTGATTTTTGAAAACTCCTATCCTAATGAATTTTTCATAACTTATTAATTTATTTTGTAAATTCTAATAACACACACTTTACATAAATAAATTGGTTTATTATCTGCTTAGCTGTCAATATAGGCCGCCAGGATTGAAATAAAACAATTATTTTGACGTAAAAAACATTCAAAATCTCGACATCGAATTTTTGACATGATCGTAATACTTTCTCTCTATATATATTTCATATATAGGGTAAGAGAAAGTAAAAAACGCGGAATAAGAAACAGCAACAAGCGTCATTTATGATAATTAATGGAATTTGATTATAAGAAATTCAAGAGAAGAAAAAAAATTCCGACTCAGAATCTGTCTCTCTGGATTTATACCTTGTGAAGGCAGAACACGAACCTCGACTGCCTCCTCAAATCAGAGACATCGATTTGTCTTCGTCAGCCATTTTCTCTGAATGAATTTCAAAAATAAAATAAATCAGTCAGTTGGTAATTATTAATACATAGAATAGAAATTAAGAGCTTGGAAACTTTTAGGAAATTTAAGTTCATTGATTTGGTTTCAATTACATCACACACTGACACAATTTCCCAGTGTGGTTCTTTTTTGAACTCAATCCTTTGACTCCTTGCTACTTCAACTCTCAAAGCAAAGTAGTTTCCTCTTAATCGATCATCCATTGTATTTATTATTTTTATAACTTTCCAAACAGATAATATTATCACACTCACGGTTTGGAGAAAACTAGGGCCCAAGGGAAAGAGAGAGGAGGGAAAGAGAGGGATCTAGTACAAATGTTTGCAAACTCCTAACATAATAGTTAATGTCCTAACTACGCTATTGCTAATGCACTTAACTAAATCTCGACAAGTATTTTCCCGTCAAAGCCACAAGTTTGCCTATTCTCAAAATGTGTTAGATTAATATTGTCTTATTTTAAACTAAGAGAAAATACAACATGAAATAGTGTTAGTGCTACCACTTTTGTCAGAGAGGCATGGATGTTGCTTTCTAACAAATAAATTGACAAACAACTTATGATTGATATGAAGCGTTGTTAAGAATACGGATATACTATAATTCAAAGGCGTAGCCAGCCATTGGTCTAGAGGGGAGACGATGAGAGATGAATCCGCCACTGTCACGATACAGAAAAAATTTAAATCAATTTTTCTAAAAAAGAAAAAAAATCACTCGAAAAATTTAGTAATTTTTTGAATCCCTAGGGGCAGAGCCGGAACTAGGAGATTTTTTAGGGGGGGGGGGGCAAAATTTAATTTTCCGCCCCCTCCTTAAAATTTTCCCTGATCTCAAAAATTTTTCTGCGAAAAATTTTTTTTTCGCGGAACCAAAAATTTTTCCCGCCCGTAAAAATATTTTACCTTTTTTTTTTTAGAGATGCAAAATTTTTGCCACCCGCGTAACCAAAAATTGTTATCTTTCTTTAATTGCCCCCCCCCCCCCTGATATCTGCCGCTCGGGGCACGTGCACCCATTGCCCCCCCCCCCACCCTAGATCCGGCCCTGCCTAGGGGTGCAGCTCCCTCTTGACGACCTCCAAGCTCTATTTTATAGAAACAAAAAAACCGGAAGTGTCCTTTCTCAAGATACCAATTGTTGATTGCCAACAAAACAAAAAGTATCAAATAAATCGTTATTATCATCAGAATTTCATTTGTTAGACCATTCATTCCCATTATCAGTTCCAGTCCATTTTTTGGGCAATCAAAAGGTCTAAAATATTTGAAATCAGAGGTAAAGCATTAATTTTTGGTGTTAGAGGTCGAGGGTTCACATCTCACCCCAAATTTATTTCATTTGAATTGGATACCAATACCAATAATTCTCTTGGTGGAAGGTGAGTTAAAAAATAAATAAATTATTAATTTATTATAAGAGGTTTATTATTAATAGGTTTACGATGGAGGCCAATTTACATCGTTTCGGCATAATTATGCCTTCTTCAGAACCTACAAGGAATTTTGATACATCTTTCTAAAACATGAAATTCCTTATAGGTTCTGAAGAAGGCATAATTATGCCGAAACGATGTAAATTGGCCTCCATCGTAAACCTATTAATAAAAAACCTCTTATAATAAATTAAATTAATAATTTATTTTTTAAAAACTCACTACCGTTGGCTACCACCTTCCACACGCTGATTATTCTGGGTCACCAATCCCGAGGTTTCGTCGCGCTTGGCATTGCTTAACTGCAACGATTGTGGTCTTCTCCGTTGCCAGGCTTCACTAAAGATTAGCACTTAGCAACTTGCATTTAAGAAAGTTTCACTTCAAATTAATCAGTTCTGTCGTGCCTTCCTCAAGAAAGTAAAATATATTTTATTTGAAAACGATATTATTATTTTTTTTTTAAATAAAGATGTTAGAGAACCCTCCCCGGTTTATTTATACCATTTGAGCGCAAGGGTGCCTGCCCATCTAAATCCCACCGGCATTTGGCTTAAGGCCATCTGCTTGGCATTCATTCCTTGATAGTGCTTTGGGGGATGAACCTAATTGCATTTCCCGGAAATTGTCTATTCCATCGACCCCTCACAGTATTCATTTATTTGATTCTTTTTTTACTTTTTGCTTTGTATTAAAAAAAAATTATCCAGTTTAAAAGAAAAGTTTGTATAAAAGACGGATTCAGCAAGAAAAAAAGTCGTATGAGGGACAAAAATCGAGCGGATAACGAAGACATTGTGATGGCAAGACACCGGTAAATTGGAGCTCTCCTGGAGGAAGGAAGTGCCAATTAGCAGGGGACGGACGGGACAGGGCGTCCCCCAAACCAAGAAAAGCCTAATCGAATGACATATCGATGTCGTTTATTGATTTGCCACAGGGTGGGGATTAATGCCTCGGCTATTAGGATACTTTGCTTTTGACATTTCCAATTTTTATTTTTTTTTTATTATTAATCTACATAAGGTCTCTCTTATTTGTCATTCACTTATTCACTTTGATGCATTGCTCTCAAGAGACTTGAATTATAATCATTTATTTGTCCGAAGACTGATCACACTTAAATGTCTTCATCTATATTTATAGTGTGTGGAAAATATCTTCTAAAAAAAATTTAAGGATAATTAATGAATATTGATAGGATATTAAATATACAAGAGGAGCTGGGGATTTGGAATAAAGAAATGAGAGGGCTTCTTCTTCTCTCGGTGAGATATCAGCAAAATTCAAAGAGCTTTTGTGGCTTTTAGAAAAATGTAAAAGTTTTATACCGAACTTTGGCTCTTAGCTAGTTAATTATGATTTGCGCTCTTATTTAATCATGCGATTAGCTTAACTAGATGTGAAAAGACTCGAAAGTCATATCCGAAGGCTAGGAAGTTATTTAGAAGTGAAACAACCAGCCCTAAATGGTTGAAGAAAAAAACACTATCTAAAAATATTTCCATTAAAATTTTACTTTTGAAAGAGCCATTTTATGCTTTAAATCTTAATTGATAAAAAAATATTTTTCCCTCTTTTTCTTCTTCTTCTTCTACCCTCGCCATTATTAATCCCTCTGAAGGGCATATATTCGCCCAGCGAGGCTCTGGACGGCCCTGATGCTGCATTAAAATGAAACTCCGACTCCGCTTAAATAAAGACAAAAAAATTTTACCCTGTTAAAATTAACTACGTTTTAATTACCTTTATACATATTTTGTTTTAGAAGAAAAGAGAATTAACCGAGAAGGTTAAACACTTTTTAACAAACATCACTTAGAAAACAAAGAAATAAAAAAAATATATCTGTAATCTTTGAGAATAATTACATATAATTTTTGCATTGCATAAGGACCTCTTGACCTTAGTTGACAAACCCTTTTGTCACTTTGAACAAAGGAATTGTTTTGTAGCAAAGTACTAAAGCTTAATGAGTGTTTTAAACTAAAAAGCAATTAGAAATATACTGTATATAAGCTAAATAACGAAAAGAAAATAATTTTTTTAAGCTGTTTTTTTTTTATTAATAAAAGAATTCTTGTGATCCGTGGCTCAGAGAGAAGCCATTTGCTTCTCGAGCCTGGGGTTCTGGGTTCGCTTTCCCAATTTGTTTCAATTGAATTGGCTATCAATCAATGAAATAAATAGGGTTGGGGTCTAAGACACGCAAAATTCATCAACATAGAAACCTTCCATAGCGAAACAATCGTTCCAACGATTTTATAAACTTTCGATGCCTTTCATATATCGATTTTTGTTTGGGCTCAAATTAGGCTATAACCTCATCATCAAATATCTTTCCCTGGAGCATCTTTTTGAGATCTGCAAACAGGTAGAAGATAAGTGGGGCCAGATCTGGTGAATTCGGGGGGTGGGGAATTAATTCGAATCATAAATCATTAAATTTCACCATCGTTTTTATCTGTTGATTATCTTGGTGAAACTAATTTAGCGTCACTTAACCTTCCATATATCGACAACGACTGAACCCAATGTCCCGAAATTTTTACATGAATCTTTTGAAAAATGGTACTGTACTACCGGAAAACAAATGCGACATGGCATTTTTAGCGCCATCTGTGTGTCAGTTCCTTGACCCATGTGTTAAATGGCCTTAGATGCCGAAAAAAGACTTTAAAAAAAAAATTAAAAAATAGCCCAACTCCCAAAAACCCATTCTCATCTGATTTACCATTGTGCTATTGATTCTTGAAGTTGAAATTTGTTACCCAAATTTGTTTCACGCTCCTGAAAGAAACGAAACGCTGCATTCCTTCTACTTGAAGGAGATTCAGTCTGGATTTTATGCAATGAGAACAACAAAAAACCGGCTCTCTAACTCACTGCTTCTAAAATTGATTTTTGAATTTTTGAAGTCGCGGCCCCCTTGGAATCCCAGTCAATATCTCACGGCCCGCCTTTTTACTTTCTCTTACCTATATATATATGTTAAATATACATACGTATATATTGAGAGAAAGTATTGGATTCATGTCAAAAATTCGATGTCGAGATTTTGATGGATATACAGGTTTTGAGGTCCCCTGAATTCAAAAAAGTGGTTTTCGCGACATGGTCTGTCTGTCTGTGAACAAAATATCTCAAGAACGAAAAGAGCTACGAGGTCGAACTTTCATATATAAGTTAGGCACCCCCCTAGGGTGTGAAAATAAGATTTTGAACAAAATCGGCCAAAGAGTACATTATCGAAATCTTATAATGATAACAGAATTTACCATTTTGTCTATACTTCGGTGAAATTTGGATAAAAGTTTCACTTCTCTAGTATTAATAAATATATATATTTTAAATTGGATACTCTACCATTGTGCAATGGGCCAAGGGCGAATATTTTTTTTTTGTAAAGAAACAATTATCTTTCATTAAGCACTAATAATAAAATAACAAGAGCCATCGGAAGTTTTAATCAACGAGAGTGATTAATCTCGTCAACGACAAATGATTTCCAAACAAAATCTCTACTTGTTTAGATTTTGAGTAAACGAAATTGAATTAGAAAGAGTGATGTTTGATCCGATTTTATTTGTTTTAATTGATTTTCATTTCTAGTTGTTTGTATATTTATTTACTAGATAGGAATTCTTCCTTTTCTGTTATTTTTTACTAATTTTTTCAACCAAGTAGTGAAGCTTTCACTTAAATCCTACTCAAAGGGCTATATATTTTGTTGCGACTATTTCAAAGACTTTTTTTTTAAATTTTAATATACTTTATCCACTAATTAATTTATCACTATATTCCTCATGAAATTTAAATAGAAATTTTACACCAAAAAAAAAAATACCCCAGGGTAATGAAAGAGAGAGAGCTTTGAATACATTTGAAAAGAAAGTTATAAAAATGATTTCATAATTTAATTTTCTTTTATCTAGAGATTTCATTTTGATTATAAAAAAGGATCTTTTTTCTACTCTAGAAGATATTCTTTTAAATTACATTGTTTTTGTTTTTCCGACTAATTACAAGAAATATCCATTAAAAATGTTTATTAAATAGCTTATTTGGATTGTTATCATAATGATCTTTTATCATCTCTAAAGACATTCAAAGAAACTTCTGAATTTTGGTTTATTTTTGAAAAATATGCTGTACTGATTGCACATACATTCGCTGGGGATATCCCCACCAGTTGGGTAAAAGTCCTGGTCAAGTCCTACTTAAATCCTACTCAGAGAGAAGCTTTTCTGGCTACATCGAAAAATTTTGAACCTTAACTTTCTGAGTCAATCGAATATTGATGCTTAATAAAGTTGTAAAGTATTTGTGAGACCCAAATATTTCAGGATCTTAATCAAGATTAAAGTACTTAAATAAACCAATGAAATCCGTGAGGAAAAAGTAGCAACCAAAAATAAAAGCCTCCGATTTTCAACAATTCATTGAGATGTTTCCCACCGAAACTTCTCAACGAATTGTTGAAAATAGATGGGAAGCTTTTTTTTAATCTTTAGCTACTCTTGCTCCATTTTCCTGTAATTAGGGTATTCAATTTCTTTAATGCAAATTACCTTTCAAATTGAAGGAAGATGAGATTCAATCTAATTTTCTTCTTTTAAAGTGGTTACTCGTCAATTTCAAGATGGATAAGAATTAAAACCAACAATGGATCGACGAGTAACCACCTAATAAGAAGAAAATTACCTTTCAAATGATTAACAGATTTATTGCGGTTTCGTTACAGAAAAGGTCCTGAGTATTCGGGTTTCTCATAATACTTTGCATCTTTTTGAAGGATTATTATTCGATATTCACAGAAATTTCAGGTAGAAGATTAATTAATTAATTTCGGAATTACGAAATATCTCGATAGAACATCTGGCTTGTATTTATTCTGAACATCTCGTGAGGGCTAATGTGATTTATTCGTAGTTCAAATGGTAGTAAGAGAATTCTTGTCTCAGCTTAATATAACTTGAGTAGCAGAGTAGTTGGTTGTCTAATTCCTCTACTTATGACAGTCTTATTATTTTACTGATGGTATCTAATAAGCCAAATATATTTGGCGTGCGTTTTTTTAGATTTTAGAAAAATTCTGATTACACTTTAAATATTGGACTCTTGGTTATCTCTGAGGTTGCTAGTTTAATTCATCCTATTGTTTTTATAAAATTCTGACATACCGTCTATATCTTCGGATGACTCTCAAAGCTACCATCATCCAATGATGTTTCATTAAATAGATTTCTGAATCTTTCAATTTAGATTGTCTTGATGAAAATTATATTATAAGATTTTGGGTTTTGAGAGGGTTTAATGGAGGTTCTCTGGTACACAACTCGCCTTTCGCATACTAACGTCCCCTTTGGTCTGGAATTGTAATTACGAACCAATAGATGTATGCATGTGTATATGTATATGTCTGTGTTAATATGATTATGTGATTCAGAGCTCAGGTACTCTGACCTAGATTATTGATTGCAGAGAACAAAGGATAATAGTCTTCCAATATTCTTTTTTACTTTCTCTTACCTATGTATATATGTAATATATATATAGAGAGAAAGTATTGGATTCATGTCAAAAATTCGATGTCGAGATTTTGATGGATCTTCACGTTTTGAGGTCCCCTGAATCCAAAAAAGTGGTTTTCGCGACATGGTCTGTCTGTCTGTCTGTCTGTGTGTGTGTGTGTGTGTGTGTGTGTGTGTCTGTGAACAAAATATCTCAAGAACGAAAAGAGCTAGGAAGTTGAAATTTTATATTTAAGTTAGGCACCCCCATGGGACGTGACACGAAGCTTTTGAACAAAATCGACCAAAAAGTACTAGTACTTTACTGATGCACTTTTTCAGTTTTTTTCGATTTTCTCAAAATTTGCTCCAACAATTTTTTTAAAATTCAAAAATCAATTATTTTTTAGATTCTCTATAAAATGTATATTCTCATTTTGTGATTGAAATCTTCTGAAGACCACTTTTCTCTTGTACTCCATAGAAAAGATAGGAGAAATGGTTGCCATGGTATCAAAATATAAATATTTTCCCATACTTATAAATTTTACATCTTGAATTCAATTGTACCCTACTGTCGGAAACTAAATACATGTCGACACAAAAAATCTGGTGTGACAAGCACAGTACACAACTTTCGATTACCGAAGGTAAGAGAAAGTTGTGTGCTGTGCGAGTCACACCAGATTTTTTTAGTAGTAACATACTATCTTATACCTCTCATGAATCTTAATACCAGAAATGTTCATTCTCAATTTAGACTTGAGAATTGAGACAAAATTTTTCTATTTTTTTTCTCACACTTTTAGATAAAGTACTAATATTTTGACACCCTCAAAGATCTACTACCTTTTTTTAAGCAATATTTAACTGAATAAAAAATGGATGATAAATTGCCCATAAATTTATCTTGTATAAGCGGTTAGTTCATAAGTTCACCTATTTTCTCTCCTCTTCAAATTGCCATTCATCTTTTTTTTTTCTTTTATCCAAAAGCCTTTATAATCTCCTCCACATTTGAAATATTCTATATTAAGATTTTTTTTAAATTAAAATATCATCTTATATATGTGGCGATAGATATTTTTAAATTAATTTATAAAATGCTAGAACCCTACCCCCCCTGGCCGGATAACTAAGAGTTGCCAGATAAATGTATTTTAATTAATTATGAGGAAGAGTTTTTATTTTTTATTTTAAATATTTGATTAATATATTTTTCAATTATTTACACCCTAAGAAAGCCACATTTTAAATTTTATTAAAATCAATGAAAAATAAATTTTAGGGGAGGCAGGGGGGTGATTAACTTTCTGAGGCTAAAATACCATTTTTCAATTATTTACACCCTAAGAAACACATTTTAAATTTTATTAAAATCGAATTAAAAATAAATTTTAGGGGGAGGGTGATTACTTTCTGAGGCTAAAATACATTTTTCAATTATTTACACCCTAAGAAACCACATTTTAAATTTTATTAAAATCGAATGAAAATTAAATTTTAGGGGGGCAGGGGGTTATTGGATTTTGAGGCTAAAATACATTTTTCAATTATTTACACCCTAAGAAAGACATTTTAAATTTTATTAAAATCGAATGAAAAATAAATTTTAGGGGCAGGGGTGATTGATTTTAGCTAAAATACATTTTTCAATTATTTACACCCTAAGAAAGACATTTTAAATTTTATTAAAATCGAATGAAAATAAATTTTAGGGGCAGGGGGAATTTTGAGGCTAAAATACCATTTTTCAATTATTTACACCCTAAGAAACCACATTTTAAATTTTATTAAAATCAATGAAAATTAAATTTTAGGGGGCAGGGGTGATGATTTTGAGTAAAATACCATTTTTCAATTATTTACACCCTAAGAAAGAATTTTAAATTTTATTAAAATCGAATAAAAATAAATTTTAGGGGGCAGGGGTGATTGATTTTGAGGCTAAAATACCTTTTTCAATTATTTACACCCTAAGAAACCACATTTTAAATTTTATTAAAATCGAATAAAAATAAATTTTAGGGCAGGGGGATGGATTTTGGTAAAATACATTTTTCAATTATTTACACCCTAAGAAAGCAATTTTAAATTTTATTAAAATCGAATAAAAATAAATTTTAGGGGGAGGGGGGGATGGATTGGCTAAAATACCATTTTTCAATTATTTACACCCTAAGAAAGCCACATTTAAATTTTATTAAAATCGAATGAAAAATAAATTTTAGGGGGCAGGGATTATTCTAGTAAAATACCTTTTTCAATTATTTACACCCTAAGAAACACATTTTAAATTTTATTAAAATCGAAGAAAAATAAATTTTAGGGCAGGGATGGATTTTAATATTTTAATATTTACACCCTAAGAAACCACATTTAAATTTTATTAAAATCGAAGAAAATAAATTTTAGGGGGCAGGGGGTGTTCGGGCTAAAATCTTTTCAATTATTACACCCTAGAAGCCATTTAAATTTTATAAAACGAAGAAAAAAAAAAAAAAAATATAGGGGGGGGGGGGGGGAAAACTTTTAAAGCGAATTGTTAGGGGAAATTTATTTTCTTTTAAGATTGAAAAATATTTCAGGAGAGATTTCCAGCCTAGGGGAATGATACCCCCAAAAGGGGGACCCCATCGAATAAGATAGCCAAACCCCCCCAAAATCCCTCCCATAAAAACAGAAAAGCAGAGTTTCGGAGCAGTTCAAACGACAGACAGACGCGCAGACAACAGCAGGAGCTTTATAATAGACCCCCCACCCCCCCCCCCCCCGGCCTTTCCCCCTCCATCCTCTCTTTTTAATTTAAATAATTCATTTTTTCAATTTTTTAAATAATTTTTGCAAAATATTTTTGACGTTGATTGGATGAATTGAGAAACAATCTTTTCTGCACACAAAAGCCGGCATTTGAAACAAACGGCTCTCTCTTCCTATCTTCACTCTTCACTCGCGCTGTTCGCTTAAATGAACCGTAAAGATAGCCCTGGCATCAGCACACTAATCGCATAATTATTCGCGGCCAGTCAGAACCCTCGCACTGTCCAATTATAAAGGGCATTAAAGACCAACACAAAAGCCAGATAGCCAGGGCTACTATTCTTAATTTTACAGAGCTAAATGAAAAGCAGGGGAGAGTTGTCTCTAAAGGCTTCTAAAAAAAAAAGTTTGTTTTTTCGCTCTTTGGCTCTGCAAATCCCAATTGTCTTCTCCTCCTTAACAGACCTAATATGCTTTCGGATAAAGTTTAACTTCATACCATCTTATTATACTACTCTAAATTTTAAATACGTGATATTTCAATAGAAGTTTATAATTTTTTAAGCAGTCGTTGTCGATAATAATTAAATATTTAAATAGGCCATGCACAGTATCTTTCATCGTCTTTATTTTCGTCTAATAAGTAAATAAACTTTCTCTAAAACCTAATAAAATATTAAAAATATGCATTATTAAATTTTATATTATTTACTTATCTCTTTTGTTTCATTTGGCTCTTATTATTGTGATTTATATTAATGAATATATTGTTAACTCTTCGTAGATACGTAATTAGTTTGACATTGTAATGAATAAATAATCTTAGGCCGTGGTAATAATTAATTATCTTTTGAGAACTCTTTGTCTCCTAGCGCACTTGTCATGCTCGTTCAAGAGCAAGTATAATTAGAAATGCATTCTATTGTGTACGAGACATTATATCTATATTTTATTCCACCTTTCCAGGGTATTTTACTAATGCATATTTTATATATAATGATTTCGCTGTATTTCGGTTAATAGAATAATAACTCAACCGTTTATTCCACTGTGAATAATGGTTGATTTGTTCTTGTGGAGAAAATCAGAGGCTTGAAGGAATTTCGCTCGCAGAGGAAATAGAATAGAGGAGAGAGAGGAATTTCTTGAACCATTGAATGAATACTTGTTTAAATTACATTCGTTTCTAATCGATCGATTTGTAAAATTTATATTCGCCAGATAGAATTTTATTTACTTCTATTATGCCGAACAAAATAAAAGCAACGCATCGTCTTTTATTATAATAATAATTTATAGTAATATAAAAGAAATCAGACATTTACAAAGATCCAACTTGCTGGTTAAGGGACAGACTCGGTATTTATTTAGCCCAAAGAATAATTAACAAAATCTGGCGTGACTGTCGCACAGCACACTTTCTCTTACCTTCGGTAATCGAAAAGTTGTGTTCTGTGCTTGTCACAGCAGATTTTTTGTGTCGACATATATTTAGTTTTCGCCAATATATTAAAATTCAAGATGTAAAATTTATAAACATATTTATATTTTGTTACCATGGCAACCATTTCTCCTATCTTTTCTATGAAGTACAAGAGTAAAGTGTGCTTCAAACAATTTTGAGAGCAAAGTGGGAATATACATATGAAAGAGCATCTAAAAAATAATTGATTTTTGAATTTTAATCAAAATCGTTACAGCGAATTTTGTGAAAATCGAAAAAAACTGAAAAATTACATCAGTAAAGTACTAGTACTTTTTAACCGATTTTGTTTAAATTCTTTGTGTCACATCCTAGAGGAGTACATAACTTAAATATAAAATTTCAACCTCCTAGCTCTTTTCGTTCTTGAGATATTTTGTTCACAGACTGACCATGTCGCGAAAACCACTTTTTTGAATACAGGGGATCCCAAAACGTGTATATCCATCAAAATCTCGACATCGAATTTTTAACATGAATCCAATACTTTCTCTATATATATTACATGTATACTTAGGTAAGAGAAAGTGAAAATGAGAATAGTTTTGTTTTTAATTTTGCCTTTTCGTCTTGTGGCGACATTTTAGGAGTTTGAATATATTGTATATATTTTTAAACACAAGATGCCGTTGGCCACTTGAGGACGTTCCATGCGCTGATTCCTCGGGATCATCCATCCAAGTTTTTCCCGTGCTCAGAAAAAAGTTTAATAATAGTTTATTTAACTTTGCGCTCTCTATGGAAGATCTTGTCATTGAATACTACTGATGTCTATCCAATATTCATAGGTTTTTGTTTGATTGCTGGATCTGGAGTTAACACTTTTTGTAAAAATTTGTTAACTAGTTGATTAACTTGGTGCACTCTCAGTAATTAGCGGTTTATCACACATCTTTAATCTAAGGGCCATGCTATTCCTTTAATACAGAGAACAAATTATAATTTTCTTTGATTATCCAAACAATAATAATCGATAATAACTCACACTTGTGGGCTACCAGAGCTAAGACTAATATTCTTCTCTATTATACGGCAGTCTTCTCCCATCCAAGTTTGAATTCTTTCTCGATCCTCTTTTGGCACCTTTCGATCATATTTATACTAATGGCGTCAACATTGTATTTCCCTCTTGTATTGCTATATTATTTTGGTTCGAATATAAGTATATTTGGAGGAAGGCGAATTCTATCCGAATGTGATATTTAACTCTGTCTTTCCTCTGAGAGTTGATTTTAAATGTAATATAATTTTCAGTGTGAAATTAAGAGACACTACTGAAGTTTTGTATATCCCGTTCATAAAGTCCTAAAACAAGAAAATATACAAAGGAGATTTTAAATCAGGGATGGCCTACTCAAATGAATTTTGGAAATGCATCATAACTCTTCGGATCGCATATAAAATTATATATCGCCTTATTAGATTTATCCCCAATATTTGGGTCCCCCGGAAGAACCATGAATTTATTATTATTGTTGGGTTGCGAGGTTGCAGCCAAAGAGTTTTTGGGAGTCTTATTGGAGTTGGTGTTTTCATTAGTCCAAAACCTCTTTGGCTGCATCCTCGCAACCTAACATTACAATATCCACAGCCACTAACTCACCCATATTATTATTATTATTGTGTTTACTATTATTCTGACATGTAGACATAGATAATATATTTATTTATTTGAAATACCTATCGGGATCCCCGTTTATTTACCCGAGGTGCTTTCGTGCACGAAGACACACACCTCAAACCCAACCGGCCTCTGGCCGTAGGCATCTACCGACACCCAGTGAAGTTACATCATTTCCTATCTCTAACTCCTCCTCCTTCGTTCGTCTCTCGCTAGTGAACTAATCCTTATTTCTGGTTCCAACCGGGTCCTTTCATCCAACCTCTTCTATGCTATGGAGGATGTCATAATTTGAGGAGGGACTCCCTCAGCACCGGCGTGTAGCCTACTCCTTTCGAAGAATGCATCACTGAGAGGGAACCTTCTTTACGTCCCTTCCACAGGACGGGATGTCACAGCAACTCCCTCTCCTAGTAGAATTGCCTGGGGGCTATTGTGGTGAGATCCTATATTCCAATCCAGTGCCTGCTTGAGGATTTGTTTACATTAAATAAATACTTTTATTTAATGAAAAATCCCGCACGCCCAGGGTTTGAACAGGGATCTTCTTTGTAGAAGCCGACACCCTAGCTCACTACACCAGCGAGCCCCATAGATAATATAATAATAATGAAACTAAACGCACGTTGTAAAGAAAAGTGTGATGAATCTCGCGGGCTGGAAATATGATCAAGGCTTAAACTCTTGGTTTAAATGAACCCCTAAAAACATTCATATCCTCAACTCTAAAAAATGCATTTTATGTCTGCTTGAAAACTAACCAAATTTTTCATCTTAACGATTATAATAATATCCCCAACTTATTCAAAAATATCGCTTTTCTCTTGCTGGATTTTCATTAGTTTGCTTTTGAGGTATTCTCTTGAGCCTCCTGAAATTTATTCAACCGAGCCAACCAACAACTTCTTGGATAAATTATGTTAAATTTAACAGAATACCTAGTGGAATAAGATGTAAAGATAGAGAGAAAAGAGAGTGTACGTGTCTGTGAGGAAGGGAGAGTGACTGATAAGATAGAATAGAAGAGTCTCGTGTAAACAACCACAACCACCAACCAACCAACCACCCTTTTCTACATTTGATTGATCTATCTAGCTCCAATGTTTGTATTCAAATATTTACTTTTAAAGGCTATTTATTTTGTTGAACATCTTTCTTTGATTATATTCTACAAAAAAAAAGAATATGGCTCGGAATTCACAATTAAAGTCTTAATCTGCATTGTTACGTTATATTAAATGCGTTATGGATTAAAGGGAATATAAGCCTTCTTGTTGATTTATTATCTAATATTGTGAATTATGATACAATAAGCCCTTTCATGAAATATCATCCCTTTATTATTATGGTGATATACGTAGTTATTATGTAAAATATTTTTTGAAAATCAATATTTAATATAAAATTTATTTAAAATTGACGAAAGCTATTCCAATTTTGATAGATAAATAAATCTCATATTCATTTTCAATAATATAGAGATCTATTAAACAATTATTTAGATGAAATTAAAGAGTCTATCATTTTTTATGGAAATACAAGTTTTAATATTTTTTTTTTTTTTAATAATTTAATAATTTATTCTCCTCTCAACAGATACAAAGAAAACATACATTGACATTGTACCGTATCAACTTCATCACAGCGTTAGCCAATTTGTTGACAGGCCTGGAAAGCACTTACATTCAGAAACAATTCGATAATATCACATTTATATTACAAATAATTTACAAAAGTGTATAGTTTTTTCATATTAAAAATTTTAAATATATTTTAGACACTCATATGAAATCAAATTGATGTCAATTAATTCATTAAATTTATATCTATTAAAATTTTCCTGAATTCTAGTTAAGGGGTTAGAATTGTTTATCTTATTTACATAGAATAAATCTAATAAACCTTGTCTATTACATTTGAATTTTATCTGTTCTAATAATGATGGACAATCGATTGTGTTATTAACAATTTTATGTAAGAATAATAAGAGTTTTAAGGGCAGATTCCAAAAAAATGCATCTCACAAAATGAACTGTGTGTCTGTCTGTGAAAAAAGCTACTAGATTGAAATTTGATATTTAAGTTTAAGCCCCCCCCCCCCCCCATGACATGCTACACGAAGTTTGTGAACAAAATCGGAAAATAGTAATTATAAGTGGAACTACTTTACTTTTTTACTTTCTCTTACCTCTATAGGTCTATATGTTAATATATAGGGAGAGAAAGTATTGGATTCATGTCAAAAATTCGATGTCGAGATTTTGACGGATATACACGTTTTGAGGTCCCCTGAATCGAAAAATGTGGTCTGTCTGTGTGTGTGTGGGTGTCCGTGTGTCTGTGAACAAAATATCTCAAGAACGAAAAGAGCTAGGAGGTTGAAATTTTATATTTAAGTTAGGCACTCCTATGGGACGTGACACGAAGCTTTTGAACAAAATCGTCCAAAGAGTACTAGTACTTTACTGATGCACTTTTTCAGTGTTTTTCGATTTCCTCAAAATTTGCTCCAACGATTTTGATTAAAATCCAAAAATCAATTATTTTTTAGATGCTCTTTGAAATGTATATTCTCATTTTGCAATTGGAATCTTCTGAAGACCACTTTACTCGTCGTGTACTTCATAGAGAAGATAGGAGAAATGGTTGCCATGCTAACAAAATATAAATATTTTCCTGTGTGTACTGGTATAAATTTTACATCTTGAATTTTAATATATCGCTGGAAACTAAACACATATATCGACCCAAAAAATCTGGTGTGACAAGCTCAGGAAGAGAAAGTTTTGTGCTGTGCGACCATCACACCAGATTTTTTATTGATTGATTAAATTTAATAACAAAATCAATTATTTATTTCACTATTCTAGATTGGAAATAAAATTTATCGCATTTCTATCTTCTTCATTGGCTAGCTTTTCACTTGTGCCCTTTTGTTCTCTCTCCCCCTCCCTTTCTCTATTCACTTTTTGATTTAATGGTTAAATGGACCAGTGATTTAAAACTCAACAGATTTCAATTAGAATCTTTTAGAAAGAAATACAATATAGCCTTAATTGTGAGTTATTGATTAGGGTGAACAGTGACATAATTAGCGCGCATTTCAATCCCAGTGATTTTTCAATCAAGTTTTATTTATTTTTTTTTTTTATTAATTTTGCAATATATAGTAGGAAGTGTCTCTATGTAACATTTAATGTGCTAAAAATATATTAAATATATAGGGTAAGATAAAGAAAAATGAATAATTATTATACTATTACTAATGAAAATTTTTTGAAATTTAATGTCAAAGTAAGATTTCATATGGAGTAAATAGTTTTAATACTTAAAAAGAAAACTTTTTGAACAAAAGTTGAGTGAATTAATAAAAATCTTTTTCTCTCTCTTATATCTGACCTATTTTATTCATTAAAATTTTTTAAAAAGTTCATTTTTCTTTCATTTTTAATTATTTAATTAGAAGTGAGAAGAAACTCTTAACACTCAATGACTCTCAAATTAATTTTCATTTATGATGAAATTTAAAGAGAATATTATATCAAAATTTTTTTCTTCGTTCATTTCCATTCATTATTAAAACTAAATAACAGAGTATTTTTTTATTTTAACCACTTTCAAATGTTCTATTTCAAAATGGACAAAAAAATCTCATTATTTCTTACAAATAGTGCGAGAGGAAGATAAACGCGAAATAAAACAAACGTCAATTGTCTTTTTTTCTGCCAATGGAATAAATTGACTTTTACGAATGAAGTAATAATGATAATAAATTTTTCAATTTGTCAATCTTCATTTATTTAAAAAAAAAGTCTTATCAAAAAAGCTATTAAATTTTAAATTGGTAAGATTGAGAATTTTTACTATTAAATATTTTTCCCTCGGGATGAAAATGTGATTGCCAATTGATTACTAGTTTCCCGGAAAAGGGAATTTTTTCAAAGATGGAGTTTCACTCAAACTTTTCTTTAATTAATAAAAAAAAAAAATTTCTCCTTTTCAATTTAATTACACTATAAAATAACACTACGATACTACATTAAAATAAATTTATTTATTTATTTTTGTAAAATGCAATCACTATATTTCAAAGTGCCAACCAAACAATATTAAATATAAAAGTAATTGGACAGACTTTTTATTAGAACGAAGCTCTTTAACGCGGCTTGAGCATGGTGAATTGAGAGAAAATGTAACGTAACAAAAACGCGTTCCTAACAAAAATGCGTTCCCAGCGCCCGAGCTAAGGCGGAGGAAGACGAGATTAGCCGAAGTCTTGGCGAGGCCACGCCCACCTCCTACTCTTTATTTCCTTCTATCAACCTTCGGCGGTCTATTTAAATAATATTCATATTAAAGACTCCGAGTTGAAGAAAAGGCGTGAGGAACTTCGTTCCTGTTGGGGGTTCTATGACCTCACACGTTTGCTTTTTTGACGATCCGTGTTTTGTTCTCGTTATGCAAAAAGTCATTCGTTTACAATTTATTTTGCTTGTTATGCGAATTCCTCGTTATCAGAGTTGCTCGTTAAGAGAGGTTCTACTGTATTTAATAATTATTAATTTTTGAATAATAGTTACTTATTTTTTATAATGGGGTGTTAATACAAATTCAGAAATTGTTCGGAAGAAGTTACTTACTGAGTTTTTATAAACACCCATCTCCCCAATTATTCACCAGGTCGCCCCACATATATAAAATATATATAATAATGATATTTTAAGTAATTGAATTCTTGAATGAAATTGTTAAGGTATTCTAATCAGATTGGACATGACCTATTTAATCTTTCCCTACTTTATCTTTCTCTATATTCATCCATCTCCAGGTAATTGATTGTATCTAGCACATGTACCAGATGTGCTGAGAAGACCAGCATTTCCCTGTCGATTGATTACCTCATTTTCTTCCGGATGGATATTAATTTTGTACTTCATTTATTCCAATCTCTGCTTTGATTTAATGACTCGTAGAATTATATTAAACATGCATTTTGGTGCTAATACATGCCCTGTTAACTTTGATCTATTAATTTACTATTCCGATAACGTAAGGTACATAACTCGAACATATTCAACAAGTGAATATATTTTACATACATACTGTGTTTATATGTTGACAGGTGAACGGCACGTGGGGCTTGCCTGGGTTTGTTTGTGACTTCTACATCGCCATGGACGTCACCTGCAGCACCTCTAGTATATTTAACCTCGTAGCCATCTCCATCGACAGGTGAGTTATTTATTTTTACTTTTATGTACTCGTTTTTATTCATAATTAAATCCCTGAAATCATCTGTTTCTATTAATTCCCCTATTTTTTTTTTTTCTTAAAGTATAATTCATTATACTTAAATACTATTCGAACAGTTTGATTTCAAACACGTAAAAAACTTATTTATCATGATATTTATTTTATAAACTTTTGAGCATTTGTGTTAGTTTGAAAATTAATGAACTTTTTTTTTAAGTTTAAATCTTGACAGGAACATAAATTTACAAAAAAAAAAGACAACAAAATATTATCATAATTAATGAGATATTTTGTTTAATTTAGAATTTTTTATTTATAAGCATTTTTTTCTATGAGAGATTTTATTTTATTAATGATTACATTTTCTAAATAAGCATTTTAATTTAAGGATTTCAAAATTAAGGGATATTGGGATTCCATAAATTAACGAGAAGAGAGATTATATTAGATTATAATTAATTAAAATTATCCTCTACTTACTAGTGAAACTCTTTTGTTCCTTTTCATTTAAAGGGATCGTTCATTTTCAAAAATTTTTCACTCAACCATAGTTATTTTTTGACTTTTTTGATTAATTAACCATATGTATTGTATGTTTTTTTTATATGTAAATAATTTTTATGCATTTTGTGAAACTCGAAGACCTGTGGTCAGAAGTAAAAAAAAAAAAAAAAAAAAAAAAAAAAAAACGAAAATTTTATAAATTGTATCTTCGTGTAATACTTTTTTAAAGCTTTTTTTAAAGACCTTTTCCTGTATTTATATAGACCCCGTCTTTATTTTATTTGTTTGATATCCAATTCAAATGAAATAAATTTTTTTTTGCATGAGAAGGGATGCGAACCCTTGATCATCATATCATCATAATAATATAAAAGTCGCCAGCCCGAGAATTTTTTTTTATTTATATATTTTGTTTCTTTTTTTACCACTCTCTCGCTGATTGGGTAGAGTGAGAGGATGCAGAATCAGAGAGGAAAATTTAAAACTTTAAGTCAGAGAGAGAAATTAAAAACTTTAAAATTCGCCTTCGGAGAGCAATTGCAAAATTTCCAAACAGTGAGCAAGAATAAATTCGATACATTTCAATGCAAGGGCGTCCAGGGGGGGGGCAGCCCGAAGGCCGACTTGTCTCAATATTTCAAAAAACGTGTTAGAATAAAAACTGTATAAATTATTGTTTTCGCATAATATACCAGAAAATTTACAAATTTCAAAATGTTTGAAAAAAAAAAAAAAAAAAAAAAAAAAAAAAAAAAAAAAAAAATCACTTATTAGGTAAAGTACTATTTCTGGTTGGCGTATTTACTTCAAAAGTTGATACAAATTTAATTACATTGTCAACTAATTATGGATAAATAAATAACATACTCATGTTTATGTCATAGCTCTGAAGATGACGCACAAGCTAAAATAAAAACCTTTTGAAACTTAACCTTGTGTGTTTTTTTTTATATAATTAGAAAATAATTTAATTAAATTTAAGAATGTTCGGTGAATTTTTTGGATTATATAGATACAAATCTTCAATTTTAGTGTAAATAGTATATACCATACCAAATTTCAAGGGGAGGCTAAATCATTGAAAATCATCAAAGTAGAATTTTTTTTACGATTACAATACTTTCGATCTAACTCAGCGGTCGGGAAACTTTTTTTAATTACCCCATGGCGAAGAGCAAAAAAAAAAAAAACGAAATCGCCTCTTTTTAGTATCTTTCATATTAAATACTAACAGGTTTATAAAATATCAAATTAAAAATATATACTTTTTACTTTCAAAAAGTTTCATTTTTACTCCATTTGGGGTAATTTACTCCGGTTCCCCGACCCGCTGATCTAACTGCTTGCGTTTTTAAGTAATCGTGACCACACACACAAACAAAATAATTACAAATAAAAGGAGAGGCTCACCATCAAAATCTCTAATTTGTATTTTTTTTTACGATCACAATACTTTCTCTACTCCGTATAAGGAAGTAAAAACAAACTTGTACTCACAGTCTTGTTAAATAAACTAAACAAGGAGCTATAAAGTTGCTGGTTATTAACCCCTTTACTTTAAACTAAAACAATATTGAATAATTTTTGTTTTTCCTTCTGCTTAAAAGATACTCTCTCAATCTTGGGTTTCCTCATCCTCTCTTTTAGAGTTTGAATCGATAAACTAACTAAAGAAGATTTGAATAGGATGGTTGATTTGAATTGAACACTTAGGGATTTGCTTGGACTAACAAGTTTGATTTAAACCAACCACCCTATCCTACTCTCTTCGCTCAATAGCCTCTCTGATATAATCAATTGAGAGGTCGATGCCAAAAAATTTAATCAATAGCTTGTTTTCAAGAAAAACAAACATCGATTAGGATGCTGTTATTAGAGTTGAATAGTGAGTATTTGGAAATCGAGATTTGTTTATGGAAATTATTTCAAATGAAAATTAAACCAAAAACGGAATAATTAAACTTATAATTGAAATTTTATTATTTATTTTTTTTTTTTTTTTTTTTTTTTTTTATTAGAGAAAAAATGTAATTTTTCAGCAATGAAGGATTTTCAAACATCAATCCAATATTGTAGCGTCATATTTTAATTTCCGGGATAAAATTCTCTAAAGGAAAACAGCTCTGAAGGCGATAGCAATCCAGGTGGGATGATAATATTAGGAAATAGAAGAGGTATATGGAAAATAGGAGAGAAGGAAAAGGCAGATATCGTGCATCTGTTGCGGCATGAGAATTTTCCTATAAAAAAAATCAATTTCCTTTGAATCAAATCGAAAGGGAATCGATTTTATTTCTTCTCGATCAATCATTTAATAAAACTGCTTAAAAGTATTTTAATTTTTTTCTTAAATTAATTATACGAGAACTGAATGACTATAAATGATAACTTATCCAACATTAAATAATTAACTTTTTCTTATTAATTTAAAATTAAAGATATTGGTTTGGCTACCCAAATCCAATTTAAATAAATAGAGACGAGATATAGGCCTAAATGGCCTTCGATGCCGAAAAGGAACCTTAAATAAAAAAAATAAATAAATAAATAAAAAAGCCTTGCGATAATTGATGTAAAATTTCTTATGGAGAAAATAAAAAACGATTTGGAAAACCAAAACCAACATCTTCAAAAATATAGTTATTATCATTCATTTTGTTATTAAAAAAATTGTCTACGGTAATTCCTTGAAGTAATGAAATGTCATAAGGTGCGTTTACACTAAGCAAGCGAAAGCTTGAACCCTCACTACTATTATTTCCTTCTTTTTTACCTCATTCTCTCCACAAATTTCATCTTAGAAACGTTGTTTGCTCCTTTTTATGATCTTCTTCTTCTTCTGTCCTCGCCTGATTATTCCCGCAGTGCGGGGTCGGCGGACCTTTTTATGATAATAGAAAAATTTTAGAAGGTTTAAAAGAACATAGAAGTTCAAGAAAA